>VJMY01000202.1:0-114514 GCA_009869795.1 Neelides sp. FZ-2019
TCTTTGCATTTTGCATCTAAAAATGGACATTTAGATGTTGTAAAATTACTTTTAGAAAAAGGAGCAAATATTGAAGCTTTAGAAAAAGATAATTGGACTCCATTACATATTGCATCTCAACATAGACGTTTAGAAGTTGTTAAATTTCTTTTAGAAAATGGAAGCAAATATTGAAATTTTTGGAAAAGATAATTGGACTTCTTTACATGTTGCGTCTAAAAATGCACATTTAAAAGTTGTTAAATTACTTTTAGAAAAAGGAGCATATATTGAAGCTTTAGGAAAAGCTAATCGCAATCGACGAAGAGCTCGCTTGTTCGTTATCAGATGCTTCTTATACTTCCGCTTGAATGAGTCACCATCCTGTTGTCGAAATCCTTACCTTTCATATGCGTACCTCCGGCAATTGACTTCACCTCAAAAATACCGTCTTCAATTGTCAGGATAAAAACATCGAAATTTCCACCGTCCAAATCTCTCTCCTTTCCCTTGTTGACACAAAAAATAACCAATTTAAATATAGAATTTAATTGAAAATTCTTTTAATTACTCTTATTAATTAGATGTCAGATAGAGTTAATAAACAAATATCATAATGTATCATTGTGTAATTTTTCATCCTGTATTGTAATTTGTAATAAATAAATATATTTTAAAAAACCAGCTTTATTTTACACTCTTGTCCTATACATAAGCAATAGCGGCTGCCGTGGGTTCATTGATGACGAACGTTTAATCCAGCAATTGTTCCGGCATATTTGGTGGCTTTCACCTCCATTGAACCGATGAAAGTCGGTGACGCAAATGGGTTTACAAGGTTTATGTCTGTATGGATACCAACACCATGGACACTTGTGTGTTGCCGGTTCCAACGAGACACCCGCTACAGGGGCAACGATGGTAATAGCCATTGCAAGGCGCCAAATGAAATACAGGAGGAGGAGGAGGAGGAGGAGGGAAGAATGGGGGCGCTGGGGGCCAAACTCTCATTCGTATGACTGGGCGTCCCCGAAGGTGCTTTTCAAAACTAAGTAAATGGGACATTGCTTTACACTAAAAACAAAAAGAAATTTAACTTGGGAATTTTGAAATGTACTGAGCTTCTGTATTCAGATTCCCATCATGTTCTTAGGAAAATTTTTTTGTTTGCTACAACTATCCTATAGTAAATTTAATGTAATTATACGTCAAATTAATAAATTCATTTCCTCATGAGACTCATGTAAAAACTCAAGTCTCACTGAGTCGCCGTTCGCTATCTTTGAGAAATAGTAAATTAAGTCATAAGTTCTTTTATTCATGAATAATACTATACTGAAAATATAATATGATTAATTTTCAAATAGTGAAATGTCTTAAATATGGCCAAAGTTAAAAATGGGAACGTGTGAACAAATTAGAAAAGTTTTTAGAAATCATAGTCTTGTCTAATATTAATTAAAAGGTTAGAAATTATAATGTAATTTTTAAATAACAATTATTATTAATAAACAAGATGTGACTAATTTACCTTATATTCATAAAATTTATCTTTTTGAAGATGGAGAGAATGAGTTTAGAAGTTCAACCGTCCTGTCCAATATGTGGGCTCCGGGATATGGACTCACTCTCCGACCATTTACAAACACACTCAAAGAAAAGTCTCATCGACTCAATTATGAATCTCCAAAGTACAAGTTCCGCTGTCGTAATCAAGCCTGATGTCAATTTCGGCTCACAAGTTGAAGAGATTCAACTTTATGACTCTGGCGAAGTTGAAGACAATAGAGAAAATGAGAGAGATCCTCTTTCTGAGCCATTTATCGTTAGTAGACCGCCGCTTCCAACATCAGTCATTCCATTAAATTCTATAATGAAGTACATGGAACAAGTAAGATTTCGAATATTTAACTCAACTACATAAACAATAATGAGCAATCAATTTTAATTAGCCTGGGACTTCTAATGATGAATGGGGCGAGTCGGCCGCTGCCGAGTTGATGACAGACGAAGAACTTCCTCCACAAGGGGAAATCAGCGAGTACGAAGAGAGCAACAGTTGTGACATTTATGATGGAACTCCAGCATTCCCTTGTTACGAATGTCTCACTCCTTTTCCTTCTCTCATTTCTCTTCTTAATCACCGCCAAGAATTACACCGTGAAACAAAACCAATACCAAGTTCAACGACAACTAGACAAGGTATATCATTTTTACTAATTTTTATATAATTATATTAAGTATTATTGTAATTCTAGTCATTGATAATTGTTATAATTTTGAAGTGATTGATTCAAATAATAATAAAAAGTTTAAATAGGTGAAACTGAAATAATTGAATGGGAAGTTGAAGGAGCGAGCAAAAAACAGTTCATTTGCATTTACTGTCCATTTGTCACATTGAGCAAACTTGATCTCAAATCGCATTCAAGCGAAGAACATCCAAATGAACCAGAACAACCAAAAGAATTCATCTGTCCAACATGTGGAAAGGAATTTCCAGCGAGGGTTAATTTGCGAAAACATTTTATGGTTCACAAGTACGTTAAATAAACCAAACAAATCAATGTTCCACTTAAAATATCACTAGAATAAAATTTATTTGATTCTATAATAATTAAAAATGATGGTTATTTTAATTCAGCGAGAAGCGTCACATTTGTCAAACTTGCAAGAAAGCTTTCCCAACTCGGTTCAAGCTTAAAGAACATACAAGGATTCACACTGGAGTGACCCCATACATCTGCAGCATTTGTAACAAATCTTACAGAACTCAGTCAGTTTTGACTTACCATATCAAAAGTGTTCATACGAAAAGTACTGAGCCGGCGCCGAAGAAAAGTCGTCAATTTTACTGTCGCCTTTGTCACGGAGCATTTACGTCCAAGACGGCTCTCGAGTCTCACATGGAACTTCATTCACGAAAGCCAAAGAAGTGTGTTTACTGTACTGAGGCCTTTGTTCGTTCTTCAGCGCTCCTTCGACACATTCGAGCTGTTCATGACCCAACTTACGAGTCTATGTCTGGGAAGGATTGTAACATTTGTGGAAAAACGCTTCATCCCAATTCCTTCAAAGCCCATTTGCGAGTTCACATGGACGATAAACCGTTTAAATGCCAAGTTTGCAATAAGTTTTTTCGAACTGCTGCGAATCTCTCCATTCACTCTTGGACTCACACGAATGAGGAAAGACCTTACAAGTGCAAATATTGTCCAAAATCTTACATCTTTAAAAAGGACCTTGAAGTAATTAAGTTTGATAATTTAGTTTACCTTTAAATTAATAATTATTTATATTTAATGGATAAAAATTTCATATTTTTTATCTGGATTTTCAGAATCATGGTTTATCTCATAAAAGAAAAACAATGCATTACGTGTGTAATGAATGTGGAGTCAAATTCACCTACAAAGTAAGGAATTTTAATTTCATTTGGATATGCATATGCAAATTATTGATTAATTGATTAAGCACTAACTTATGTTATGAAATAGTATAAAATATGATTTTAAATAGTAGTTCGATCTTTAATTTTAAATTTAAATTGAAGGTCAACTTGAAAAGACACATGGAAGAGCATTATGGAGAAAAACGTTTCGCATGTCTCATTTGCGGAAAAGCCTTCCACCGAAACTACTATTTAATTGAGCACCAGAGAATTCACACCGGAATTAAACCATTCACTTGTACCATTTGTGGAAAGGCATCAACGACAAAGTCAAATCATAGAACTCATTTGAAAATTCACGATTCCAGAGATCCTGGTTCACTTGAAGGTTAATTGAATGACAGCGCCAAGCGGTTTTAAAAACGCGAAAAATATTTTTATAACTAAATTATGTATTCATTTAAAGTTAATTATAAATTATTGAGTATTAGAAAAGAATTCATTAACCCGACTAGTTTTACGTGTAATATAACTCACAATAGTTGAAAATTGCACAAAACGTAAACGATATTTCCAAAGTTTTTATAATTGTTTTTAAGCATGGTAGCATCAGCATGTGAGAAAAAATGAGCACAAGGTTTAAAGAAATGTTTAAATCAAAACCAAAACCTAGTCAAATAGTTTAGCTTTTTTGTAAACTGTTTTATATTTTTTGTAATTTACAAATAAACTAAAAAAAATAATATAAAGGATCGATCATGTTTGTAAACGATAAAAAATTTTGATTGACCCTAAATCGTTAATTAAAGATTGAATTGTCGCGTATTTTTTGAGTAAAGGGAATTTTCTTATTACGATTCTATGAAGTTTGCCTTAATAGAATATGCTTTTCTATTATAAAATATAATTTTATTATGGAAAAGGTAACCGGACTTGTTATGTTTAATTAAAGATGAACGTTTAAATTTCAAACTTTTATTTCAACACAAAAGTAAATGCATAAAGATAACATTAAAAAAGATATTATAAATATATTATTATTATTAGAGGGTAGTTTTGTTAAGATTTGTATATCCAGTAGCAAGACAAGAGAGTGTAAAAGGACCATCTCCTTCTACTCTAAATGTGAGTCCAAAAAATAATTTTAAATCTCGAAGGAGTTGAACGGTTAATGAAGTTAACGGCCCAACGACCCCACTCACGATATCTCGTCGTCCTAAAAATGCATTATAAAAACTCAATCAACTCAATCCCAATTTAACATTTCCCCAAAACTTATTGGATAAATTTAAAGGTAAAAATTACCTAAGGCCATTAGAGATAAAAAGAGAGGCTGAGCTATGGAATCTACAGTTCCTTGAGCTGAAATTTCTCTTAGAAGCTTTCGGGCTAAATTGGCTCCAAAATCTTCAGGGGATTCTCCAGCAACTGCCCAACCATCTGACACATAAACTGTTCCAGTTGTTGTCTCAGCCTTGAGAAGAAGACCGTAGCCAGCTTCACCACCAAACATTCCAATTTGCATGTCCACGTCACTCAGAAGTGGCAACAAAACCCCCTTTGCATAAAAATAATCGTTAAAATTAAAACTACTTATGCTACAATCATCATAAAACACAATAGTGAATTCATTAGATAATATGGATATTAAATACCTTAGCCGAACGAGTTGCTCTTTCAACGAGCTGTCGAGCCACCTTGAACCCTACACCATTCCCACGAACCTTTTTGACCAATCCAGGTGATGTAAACATGGAGCTTGAAAAGATAAGTTGTTTCCTAACGGTACAAGTGAAATTAACTTCTCCTTTGACACCTCCACGAACAATCTAAATAGTGAAAATGAACTTCGTTCTTTATTGAACTTAATTTTTTTGTAAATATGATAAATGCAATGCTTAAAGATATAATTGGTTTTTACCGTGATGACAGGTTCAACACCAAACTTTTCAAGTACTGGAAGACAAGCAGCAGAAATAGCTTGGACTGAAACTTGTCCATCTCCAGGACAAACGCTTCCCTTCAATGTCACGTTAAACGGCTTTTTGGCAAATGGGCCAAGGAGTAGCAAAGGCTCCAAGAAATAGCTCACTGGTTTCCCAACACAATCCACTTCTGCTTGACCTATGAATTCATTTAATTTGATCATTATGTTTATATCTCATACTTAACAGTGCTAACATGTTTAAATGTTATTTTAATACTAAAATATTACATTTAACTAGAATAACTAGATGCATTACCTCCATGAAGAAGTCCAGGAACAAATGTGAGCTGGGTTCCGGTCTCAGAAATTTTTGTCTTGGCTCCATTTGATAGTGAAACAATGAGGGAAATGAAAGCCACTTCCGCATCATTAAGTCCTAAAAGGGAATCGCTTCCTGATCGTATTTCAGTTATTAATAAGGGTCGAGATGAGAGAACTGATAAACAAATACGGTGCCGAAGACAACTAACGCCGCGGTATTCGACTCTCCCTTCCATTGTTCTATTTTTGCAAAACACACAATGAAAAAAATCCAATTATTTCAAACAATTCATTCTTGTTTAAATTAGCTTTAGGTAAGGTCGAGAAAGGTTCAGATTGGAGATAATAAATCTGATGAAGATCAACTGAAAGAAACTGAAGTTTACTGAAGATTCCACGTGCATGAGGAATTCATTCATTTGAAAAGCAAACCATAATATGCAATGCTTTAGGATCTTATTTAATGAATCAACCAATCCGCTATCTCATGCGAGCTTCATTTACCACATTAGTAAGCCTATTGGGGAGATTGAGAATTTCATTATTAAATGTTTAATTTCGCCCCATCATATAGCATTTCTTGAAATGCCGATTTATCGAAATTCTTGTCGATTGTCTCGAGTGAAATCAAAAATATTTTTAAAATAGTAGATAAATATACTTATAATAAGATATAAAAATATGATGATTGATTAGAAATAAAATGTTATGTATGCCATAAAATAAGTTTTAACTTTTAATAGTTTATTTGGAAAGAATTCGCTTTTGTTTGTAGTTTGACTTGATACTATTAATCTAAAATATATTTTGATTTCAAGAGAGAACTAAAAATAAAAATTGATAAAATCTTATTCCACAATCCCAAGACGTGATTGAACCTCCTTGAGCTGATCATTTAGATTTCGAAAGTATCTTAATTTTGCGATAGTCTTCTCTGCTTCATCATCTTCTCCATTTGAAAAATTAAGCTCCAGCTCTCTGTTAAAATAAATAATTATATCTTATAAAAAAAACAAGTAATACGTATTTTAAAGAGATACAAGAATAGTATTGACATTTTAACAATTTTACCCTAAAAGTTTATCATATTGCTGCTTTATAGTAGTTCGCATATCTTCCCATTCAGATTTGCTCTTAATTTCTTCAACAGCTTCGTTAATCTCAAAAGCGACCATTAAAAATGGACCGTCCAATGTGACTTCTTTAGCTTGTCTTCCTTTTAATTCTAAAAGATAAGTTCCGCGCTCCAAAGGGTCAAGTAAAGTGACTAGTGCTTTATTGATTAACCCACTCAAAGTTAGACTTGCTTCCTTTTCAACCTTCAAATAAAGAACCAAAAAAGTTAATTTTAATGTCAAATAGATTTAATTTAAACAAATTGTAGCTATTTTATAAGACTTTGAATACCTCGTCTTTATTTGTGTACAAATCAGGATGAAGAACTTTTTGAAGAGATTTATGCGCTTTCATAAGAGAGCTAATGTCAACAGAGAATTGTGCCTTGGACGAGAGGAGATTAAAATAATTCGGCGTTTCTTTGAGCGGAGGTTGAAGTGAAGAGCAGGAAGGGCACTTTGGAGGAAACGCTTGAGGAATGGCTGTATTACACTTGAAACAGCTCACCCTTCTTAAAAACAATTGACTGAACATCTTCGAAATTGAACAAAAAGGACAGATCACTTTTGGCGTTGTGACTCAATTGAAATCCCTAATGTCACGAATGATTCTTAAAAAGGACTTCATAATATTAGAAATACTTTCCCGGGCTGGGGTTGTTAAAGATTCCACGAGCATGAGATAAATTCTTATTACTCGACTTCGTTCACTCGTCTCGCTCGAGCGAGCTCTTTCATGAATTCGACAGCATCGTTCTTAAGAGACGCCTATATACCAATTCATATGTCCAAATGTCAAAAGTCATTATTATGCTTTTATGCTTGTATGTAATATAATGTAATGTCTTATAGCGTGAGCATTGAGAAAAACAGAAGCGGGTGGAAGGGAGGGAATAATGTGCTAATAATGTAATGTAATAGGTAATAAATGTAAGAACTAAAGGAAAGTTCATTCCTTTGTTTTCATTGTGACATTTGAAGGGAGTGTGGTGAGTTGACAGGCGGAAGAAGTCTATTTAAGTAGTAACATACTTACAATTAGTTAATAACTTACTTTTAGTTTAACTACTTTATAAAGTTCATCTATTTGCCTGAGTGAGTATATGAAGGCAATTAACTTTAAATCCTATTTTATACAAATATAATTAAAAGTAGTTAGCGTGCAAAAATGAGCTTCAAGGCATTGGATCCAAATCAAAGGGGAACTGGAAACGAGGAAAATGAGCCTCCTCAAGCTCCCCCAATATCACGCAAAAATCGGGTAAACCTCAATCAATTATTAGTTGTTAACTAACTTCCTATTTAATGTATTTATATACTCATTATTTTTAATAAGACCAAACAATTGGTAAATGTAAATAGCTTGATAGAGGTTTATTACTTAGCCTCATTTTATTTAAATATATAATAAGTTTACGAAAATATATATATAATAATATATGTTTTTGTCCTTTCAGAGTAAATGGTCACCCATAATTGATAAAAGTCCTCCGACTTTTCTCCTCTTTCCAAACAAGAGACGCCTGATAAAGTGGTCCGAGATCCTTAAGAATCATCCACCCACTTTTGCTCTTTTTCCAAAAATGCAAATCCAAAAATCTTTAAAGCCCAAGACCAACTTTATTGTCAAAAATCGACTCAAAATAAGAGATTTGGAAATGGTAAATCGTAAATCACAAACTATTTAACATTTTAACTAATTTGCCCTTTCAATTTAAAACTTTTTAGGCATATTATTTGATACAAAAGTATTTATAAAAAAGATAAAATTATTTTAAACACTTAGAAAATGAAAAAGAAGAGGGCATTGATGCAATAAGTATGAATGGAGATCTTCGAACAACAAAGAAACTTGAATTTCACACTTAAGGAAGCAAAAAGACCACTCATAAATTAAATTTCTTGTATTTAAATAAGGTTTTATTCTAAATTGTAATGTGAAATGTAAATACTCTAAATTCATAAGCGATATTTGTAAATTGTTGACAAATTGTACAATAACTTGAACAATACTCTTATAATTTTTATACCTTAATACCTATTTTATAAGTATATCTAATATAAAATTATAATAACTTCATAGTTCTAATATATATATTTTAATGATATCATTTCTATTTTTATTTGCATATAAGAATTCCAAGAAAAGCTTATATGCTAAATTCATATTCATAAGTATAGAAGATTAAAAAAATACTTCATTCGACTGACGGCTAAAATCTGCTAGGCTAGAGGTATGTGCGAATTTGACTTTGATATTGAAAATTCCAATTTGAAATGGCTTTGTGTGGGCTAAGATTTCTGCACGCAAAGCCATTTTGAAGCGAAATTTATTAATTATAATAATATTTACTTAATTAAAATATAAGTTTGTATATAATAAATCACCTGGTGATCGTTTCTTGAGAATGACGAGTGTTTTATTAAAGTCTCATGAACGAATTACTTATCGCAATTTACGAGTTATTTTTTGGTCATCCTTTATAGGCGTATTGTGTCCAATTATTGTTCCATTTATTCATCTGGCCACTTTTAAGAACTTATGGGGAGAATTTCCAGTCAATCGAACAACCTGTACAAATTCATGTTGGGATACAGTTTTTAAAGGTAATTACAATTAATTTTAATATATTTCATAAATTCATAAACTTTACATTACAAACTAAACAAACTAAAATTTGATAATATAATAGTGTTAAAACAGATTTATTTTTTTAATTAAAAGGACCCTACGAGGCTGGTGTAGCAAAATACAAACATGTTTACTTTAACTCTACTAGCGAGACTCTCAAGATGTGGACAATTACAGTATTTATGGTCATTTCCTCTTACGAGACAATCAAGCGAGTTATAGTTTTAGCTAGCAAATCAAGACTTCGCTACTTAATGTTCATCATTCTTTGTGCCTCGATTCCTTCCCATTATTATTCTTGGTGGGGTTATTGGAATTATTATAACGATTCGTTTTTCTCCCAATGGTATCATCAGGTACAGCTCATTTTAATTCATTTTAAATATATTAATTCGAGAAAAAATAATCATTAATCTCATGAATAAATAATAATTCATTATGATTCTACTTCTAAATACGTTTTTATATAATATGGCTTATGTTGCTTTTTTAAAATTTTATTTAGATGTTTTTCACTGTGACGGAGCTGATCTGTTCAGTAATTGTCATTTACTATCTTGATAGAAGCACGCCCACGAGTGTCGTTCCACTTGTCGTCATTTGTACAATATCCTTATTTCATATCCTCATTTCCTCATCTGATCAGTTTGTGTATACTGTGATCAACGGAAAGGGGAAACTTCATCAGATTTTGAGAGATTTGTTCTTAATGACCACCGATCTTCTCAACGTCTCAGTTGGCTTGTACGAACTACGAAAGAGCTCTCGAGATAAGAAATCTCCGGTTTTCGATGGACTTACACAAAGAAACTCTTTAATTGTGATGACTTTATTATTTACGTCAATGTATATTTACATTCTCATGTTCCCATCCTAGAATCTCGAATTACAATTATTTTCTTAATTACTTATGTTATGTATTAATACATGCGCATGTTTAAATGCAATTACAATCGCTTTAATGGTGTTAAAAGTTGATCGTGAAGGATGCTGAATTGTTTTAAAAGAAACGTGAACCTGATGAAAATGCTTTAATAGTCAATCTCTTGCAATCATTAATTTTGTATGTAAATTCTCAACGAACTAATAGAAATAAAAAATTTGCATTACAAGTTTTTTTATACTGAGACTTTGAACATTTTAATCATACCACAATACCACACACCGACTCTCAGGATCATTACACTTAATTATGAACTCGGGTTATCATAATTTTATATACTTAAGATATGCAAGCCCTAGAAGTTTACCATAATTTATATTCATATTTTACTTACATTTGACAATAAAGTTTGAGCAAGGAGAGAAGTAAACAATAAGTAAATTGAAATGAGCAAATTCTCTAAGGGTATTGCTCTCAAAATCAGACCAATTGTAAGTTTACAAATATGTAAATATATTGCCTGAATGGATAATTTGCTATCTATGGTAAAAGTTATATAACATACCATATTTATTGTAATATATGGACAATTGTAGGAAACCGGAATAGCGACATGAAATTCCTTGATGCCATATTCATTACAGGGTAGGCAAAAAAACTAGCCTTTTGCTAGCGCGATGGAGTTTATTGGTTTAAACTAGCTTTTTGCCAATATTAGATACTCATGCCTTCATTGGGTTAACTTTTTAATTTCTATTAAATTAACAATTATTGTTCAAATTGTTATCATTAACGTTAAATTTTGGAAAACATTATTATTTTTTGTAAAAAAATATTTATTTTACTCATCATTACATATTCTCATCATACTCCATACTGGAGTTTCTTAGTTAAAACCAAAAACCAAAAAACCAGTTTAAGCTGAAAAAGCAAAAAACCAATCTTGCCTACCCTGATGCATTATCTAATCCAACATATCACAGAGAGCTAGGATAAGAAGAAGAAATATTCATTTGCGATTGAGAAACGCACAAAAAGAGAAGAAAAAAGAGTTAACCCAAATCAGCTAAATTCCACATTGTGTATTTTATATTTTATCAAAGACTTAATATTTAGGATTGGCTGAAATTGACTAGACATTTTTCTGACCATGAGTTCTAGTTACAATACAATTTGGATAATACGTTAAAATCTGTAAGTCAACGATAGTCGCGATAATCTTTTATATATTAACCACTTTTCATTTTATAGGCATCACCTTCAGGCATCTTTCGTATTATAATACCTTCTATAATTAATCTAATATTAGAAATTAACCTCAAACCTCATTTGAACTTTTCTGATAATATATTGAGCATCTAGTGAATAGGTTGAAAAGCATTCATAGTAACAATATTAGACAGACATGGCTTGATTTTGATTGTCAAACATTTTGCCAAGTTTGAAGGCTAATATGAAAATGAACAATTAAAAAGCAATTAGAAGAGACATGTTGGTTTGAGTTAGGATTCGTCATTCGACGTTTTATTTTGTTTATCTCAAGCTAGTGCTAAATGTGCAAATGAGACCATAAAAGACACACGGTCCATAAAATGTGTGACTCAAACATTTCAAGTCTCATTTCATACACATTAGCATTTACATTTTAAACAGTCAAGCTACATATTTGAAACTTTATACGCACGTTATGTATTTCATTTTTGTATATTAGATTAAGACTATAAATAATTTGGTCCTACAAATTTGGTATTTTGTCCACAAAAAGTAGTTATTCCTCCTTTATATATTTTTACCTGCGGATTAGGTATTCAAATACATTTTTAGAAATTTTTCCTGCTAAATTTTTCTTATACTTCCAATAGTTAAACTCCTCTACTAATAGAAATTTTCCTTCATTTCATTGTTTAAACTTGATTAAATCTTCGTTAGTTGTTCTATTATACGATCAGAATCAACTTAAAATAGCTTATATAAGTAACTTGAATAATTTTATGGATCGTTCGAATAATAAAAAAATCGGAAAGAAACTACATGTTCATGTTCAATTAATCAGAAAGACTTTATTTGTAAACATGTTTTGGGAATTGTAATCATAGAAAAATGGTATGAAGTGCCTTTAGAGGCTAAAGCCATACCAATTGGTACAAACCTACCTGCCATACAATTACTTAAATTTATTGACTATTATATTGTCCAATACTTATAGTTATTTAAGTTTGTTAGTAATGATAATTAAATTATTTCACTTACATTTCATATTGTATATAATACATTAATAATTAACAAATTATATTATAAATGTTTATTTTATAATATAATTACTCATTATTCTTCATCAGAGTTGGGTAGTAATTAAATTACGTAATCGATTACAAATTACGTATTTGTAATTGTAATTTAAATTACATTTTTTCTGTTAATTAAAAGTCAATTTTATGGTTAATTTTTTTCAGACTATACATATAATATAGTTTCCTATTTTGTAATTAAATGAAAAACGTTGAAATGAGCATTAAAATTTTAAATGAATATATAAATTTAACCCAGAAGATACTTTTAAAGCATTTTTAAGACAAATAATTAAGTTTAAATGTAATTGATTAATTGAATTATTCAAATTACATGTAATCCTAATTTGTAATTTGAAGAGAAATTCTAAATGTAATTTACCAAACTGTTCTTCATTTATAATATTATACACTAAAGGAGAATTATTATAAAGGATAATTACTATATCGAAGGTAAATGAGATATTTGTGTAGGAAGTTTACTATCTAAGAGGGCAATATGTAAATAAGGTAGGAGGAAAAAAGCCCAATTTTGGAGGGAAAAAGAATTTAGCTGGGGGACTAAAATAACATAAGCCTTAGATATTAATACCTAGATATATTATTTTGCGTAAAAGAATAGTAAATCCTTGTATAAATTCACATGTCAGAAGGTGACTTTTGATTGTAAAAAACACGTGTTACGAATGCGTAAACTTTATTAGATAAACAGTCTAATGGCTTTATTAGACATCTAGTATACTATTTTTAAGTGATATATCCATAATATCTATTTGCGTATGCCACATTCCCCACACGAATTTTTCATACATAGCATAGCTGAAGTGACTCGAGGAGGACCGTACTAGGCGCTAGAAGATTCGAACATTAACCATCCCATTAGTCCAGGTACAATAACAGTTAAATGGTGTAAAAGAGCAGAGTTTGTCCCATTGCCAATTTCTCCTTTTAATTCAGACGCGTGGAGAGCTGGAGAAGTGAGGGAAGTGCAGGTGTGCTGGAGAGAAAAAGCGATCTTTTACGTGAAGAGCATTCAAGTGTTTTGATCATTTGCTAGCCCAGTCTAGAGTGCGCGTGAGCTAAGGTGTTCTTGGAGTCTGGGAGAAGAGGAAATATTCCCTAGGCGGCCTTCCAGGGAGTGGCACCCGCCACGGACGAGGACGAGGTTAGGGCTAAATCACATATATTAAAAGGGAGCATGTTGGGCGAGTTGGGTTTAATTGGGAATCTTTTGGTTTAAAAGATGAACGAGGGCGTAAGCTGGAAAGGCGTTTTGGCGGACTTCGGAGTTCTTGCTGTCGGTGAGGCTCTCCCCTGTTCTTCTTCCTTCATTGGTCCCCAGTCGGTGGTCTCGTGGTGGCGATCGAGCGGGGCGCCGTTCCGACCCGCCGCGGCTTTTTCTGCGACGATCCTGCCATCCGCCTCCCCGCTACGACTCCGAGGTTGAGGTCGAGCACGACGGCGGCCATCAACCTCTTCTTCGCCTTATCCACGGTCATTCCCTGCCCTTCTCACAAACGATCTCGTTTCTCTCCTCTTTTCGTTACTTTTTCTTTTGAAATTTCCCTCTACTGTCAGTCAGCCTCCATGCTCTGATTTAGGGCCTCACTTAGACATTTCTTACTTTTTCTTTTATTCTCTACATATTTTTTAATAAAAGTTTTGAATGGTTTTATCAAACTTACTAATTATCATTATCAAATTAGCTTAGGGTAGAATTTTTGCATGCAAGTAATTCCCGCATGATTTATTTGCATTTTATTATTCAGCTTTTTTTTAATTTCTTTAATTCCTTTATTAATTTCTTTATCAATTTTTGTAAATATAAGTTAAATGTATGCAAGAAATGACTTATTTTGTAATATTTAAGAAAATCTAAAATTAGATTAGATTATCAAATGAGCTTGGAGGTCTGAATTTCTCAATCTGACTTTTTATTTTCCGTTTGTGAGTGGGGCATTCTATGGGAGCGTATCAGCGTCTGAGGGGAACTTTACAGGTGGTGTGATTCTTCTGGTCCTCCTTGTTGGAGTCAAGCCAACTCGTCGTGGAATCTGGTGTGCCGATGAAACCATCCGCTACCCGTTCAAGTATTCGACCGTCCCGAATTATGTCCTCTACATCTTCGGGTTCTCCATTCCCTTGACGCTGGTCTCCCTCGCCCCCTTGTTTTCTCCATCTCACGCCCCATATCTTGCAGATCATCGTGACGGAAGTTGTCCATTCGAGGCGGCGTGGACGAGGGACCTTCGTCGGCCGCTCCACTCCTCCCTGGATCCCAACGATTTACCGGGCCATTGTTGACTTTCTCTTCGGAGCCGTGGCTTCCCAGCTCCTTACAGATGTAGGGAAATATTCAATCGGTCGCCTGAGACCGAATTTCATCTCGGTGTGCCATCCATATAAGGATGGCATTGATCTCACTACTAACTGCACCGCCTTGCATCTCCAATACATCACCGATTACAATTGCGCAGGGAGCGAAAATGATGCGGCCGAATCAAGAGTTTCCTTTCCTTCTGGACATGCTTCATTTTCCGCGTAATCCATTTCATTAATTTTGAAGGAAATTTTTTATAATAGTTTTTTTGCCAGGTATACGATGCTTTACACGGCCTTGTATATTCATGGAAAATGGCCCAAGAAACTGAAACTTCCAAAGGCCACGGTCCAACTTGTGCTTATTCTCTTAGCCTACTATACAGCACTCTCACGAGTTATGGACCACAAGGTGGGGTGAAATTTTTTAAATAACTTTAAATTAAATTACTTTATCCTTTTGCTTGAATTTTTTGAAATTCAATAATCGTACATATTGAACACTTTTGAGAAAATTAAATTTTTAGATATTAATGATTAATTTTGGATTACAGCACCACTGGAGTGACATTTTGGCTGGGGGATTTATCGGGGTTATAACAGCAATCATAGTCGTAAGACCACAATTTTTTATGAATGGAATTTGATTTAAAGTTTTAAACTAATAATTTCTAAACTTATTTCTTTTCTTTAAGGCACGATACGTAAGCGGTCTAATTGGTCCTCACAAACAAATCGAGATTGATGCACCTAAAGAGACTCAATCGTCTGATCCCGAGGCTCCTCTTAGTGTCACTACGCATAGCTAACTCACCTGCCTTCATCGACCTTCTATCTTTATAACATGATTCTTAAATCTTAAAAACTTAAAAAATGAATTTAATAAAATAATGGAAACTTTTTGCAATATTTATCTACTTTTTCATTTTGCAACGGTGAAAGCCACTTATTTTACCCCAAAGATGTTGATGATATACTTTACTTTTCATACTCATACTAACATTAAATAGTTATTTAGTTTAATCTTAATTGTTAGTTATATATGCATATTTTTCGATTAAATGGATTATAATTTATAATCAAAAATCTGTTTAGCATCATCAATATGAAGTGAAATTGTCGCATGTTGTAAATATAATGATAATTTAGTTTCATTTCCTTTATAGACTATTTAGGTGAGAATCAATGATTTAATTCATTGTATATTTTATCGAATGATTAAACATAGGTAACATGTGAAATCAAGTGTGAAATGAACGTGATATCAAAAATAATACTTCTTCTTTTAGTTAATTGAGACATTAAGAAAGTTGAGGATAAATGTTGCGTAAAGTCTTGCTTACGTGGGTCGTGGGATATTTGAGAATTTAATAGTTGACAGCAGTAAGCGAAGGCAAAGAGAAAGAAACAAGGCAGCGTGATGGGAGGAAGTCAAAGCGTGGAAGTCCCCGGCGGGGGCAGCGAGGGTTATCATGTCTTAAGGGTTCAGGAAAAGAGTCCCGGCTCAGCGGCGGGGCTTGAGTCTTTCTTCGATTTTATTGTTGCGCTGAACAAGACGAGGCTGGATCAGGACAACGACAGCTTAAAGGAAATCCTCCGGGCCAATGTCGAGAAAGAAATTGAAATGTGCGTGTACTCGAGCAAAACGGGAGAAGTGAGGAAGGTCAACATCACGCCTTCGGCAACTTGGGGAGGTCAAGGACTCCTTGGGGTCTCCATTAGATTTTGCTCATTTCAAAATGCGGCTGAGAATGTCTGGAGAATTCTAGAGGTATTGGATTGAACAAGTTTATGTAAAAATTCTCAATTTAAAAAAGTGCAATTGTTTAACATTATAATTTTATAATGAAATTCAGGTTGAACCGGGCAGTCCAGCAGTGTCAAGTGGGTTAATTCCGTATAATGACTACGTAATTGGTGCAGATTCAATACTTCATGAAGCCGAAGACTTTTTCAGCCTTGTTGAAGCTCATGTTGGAAGGCCATTGAAGCTCTACGTTTATAACATTGATAAGGATGCTTGCAGAGACGTCACCATTACACCGGACCCTCATTGGGGCGGTGAGGGATTGTAAGTAAAGAATGAGATTGCTATAGTGAAAGGCAAACGAGAGGAGGGTTGAGCCTGTTGAGTTTATATCATGCCAACCCTCCTCTCGTTTGCCTTTCACTATAGTTGATGATTGTACATATTATTTCATGTGAAGAATGATTATGGATATTTTGTAGACTCGGCTGTGGAATCGGAACTGGATATTTGCATAGAATCCCGCAGAATCCAATTCGAGCTCAATCAGAACCAACAACGGAAAAGAAGAGTCACACGGAGATCCTTGGAATTAGTGATATAAATCTAGGGAGCTCAGCTCCGGGACAACCATCACCACCAGTGCAATCTTCAACCGGGATGGAAGTGCCAGTCAATTCACCACCGGCCGTTGTGCCTCCACCGCCACTTTACACACCACCCGCGACAGCGCAGGCAACTTCTGGTCTTCCACCGACAGCTCCGCCAATTTCGCCAGGATCGACAGGCCCAGCACCGAATCCTTACCAGCAGCAGCATCACCAAATGCCTTACATGATTCCCTCACAGATGCAACCACATTTATACCAAATGCCGCAACAGCAGGTTCCTTCGCAGTTTCCCCAAGGTATGAGATTTAATTACTTTCATCACATTCTAAATTCTAAATGTAATTAAATAATTGAAATGGATTGTAATTATACTAAAAGGTATTGGTGGAGGACCCTTTGATTCGCACGCTAGTGGTGATGGTCATGCTCATCCAACTCCAGGGCCTTGGGAAGGAGCAGAGGAAGGGCGAGAAATCACAACTCCGTTATCAATTCCTGGAATGCCTCCAATCACTGTGAGTGCGACGTTGGTGCTGCCGGAGAATCCTATGCATCCGCCTCCGTACGACGCTGTCCGTCCGCCGCAGGAACCAAATCTAATTCGGATATTTGATCCGACAAATCCTCCTTCTCATCCTTAATTTGTTGGTTTCGGGGTAAATTAAATTTGAGTCAGAGTTTTCGTTTTAAATATTCTTTTTTAATTGTACATTGTCCTATGACCTTAACTCTTTAGTCTATTTATTATCGAGAATTCGGTTGTTTTGCTTGGTAAAATCTAATTAATTACAATAAAACTTATAATTAATTAGATTCAAATGAGAGATTGTTGCAATTGTTTTTATTTAAACTTGAAATGGTTGGTATATGGGAAATTTTTGAAAATCAACTCCTCCTGTAATCCAGTAACTTCAATGTAATTAAAAATTATATTGTCAGAAAATCATTCGGGTTTCTTTTTGATTTATCATGTTTCATAAGGTTATTTAAGTTAAATTATTAATCTAATATCATTTAACGAAATCCTAATCTCATATCCTCATTAAACGTATTATTTACCATACACGAATTCCGAATGCATGTTCAATTCGATTTTCATAATGTGAAAGTTTCAATTTACCCCAAAATTGTGCAACATATAGTTTGAGGTCTTCATTGAGCCACGTCCCTCGCTACTCCACTCCCTCACACAAACAATACAATCATATGAGAGTCGGCTTTTCTTGATTCCATCCGTTCAAGTTTCGGTCTCGATCTCGAACACATTTCCATTTTTATATCGACGACTTCGATTGAATTATCAGAGTAAGTAATTAATATAGTTGACATTGTTTTATGGTCTTAGATTTTAATCTTAATTTTCACTTTTGGAATTTTGTCTTGCCTCGTTTATCGTTCCTGCATGGCTGGAACTGTCAAAATAAGTAACTTAGAATTTATGATTTTATTGCTTCTTTACACTATCTTTAACTTCCAGAGATCATGGTCTCCGTGTAATAAAACTGGATTTACTTTTGAAATTAATTAACAAAAACAGTTACGATTATTCAAAAAATGTTCGAATCAATAGAATCTTATAAACTTGTTCATAATATCAGTACAATGGATCAAAATTATTTCAACTATAAAATATAAAAGCTCATACTCTACGTTTAGTACACTGAAGCCTATATTTTCATAAAATATAACTTCATAAAATATAATTCCACTGTAATTATTTGTTTTGCAGATGATTACAGACGTGCAGCTGGCGGTATGCGCCAACTTACTCGGAGCTGGACTATTCCTTCTCATCGTCCTGTACCATTACATCGCTGCGAATCACGGAAGTAAACAATGATGGCTCTCGGCGTCTCAACTTTAAATAACTTCTTTAAATAATAAACTATGTTCTCTTGATTGGACTTTCATTCATTGGCCATATTTTTACACATTTACTTGTAATAAAATATAAATTGCTAATTCTTATTATTATTTGTTTTCTCAACTAGATAGTTTTAATTTGTTACCTTAAAATGAATTATTACTATTTATATATTTTATCTTAATTAACCCTATTGTAGTTGATGCATCAAATCATGAATACTAATTGTGGTTTTGTGGACTTGGGTGAGTTCCATGTCAAAGAAACAAAAAAGAATAAGAGGTACGATTTATTTGTCTTACAACAACTAAGAACAATTTATTAAATAATGTATAGGAGGTTGACTATTGGCGTCTTCGAAGGCATAATTACAGCTGTTCACTTCTTGAGAAGTTGATGACGAACAAGAAGGAAGGGAATAGCGAATCCAGAGCCAAACCATCCAATAAAGTACACGAGCAATTTGTGTCGATTAGCAACGCTAAATGGAAGATTCTGAAAACAATAAAAAAATGATATCTAAAACTTTTTAGTTTAACTTAAAACACTATTGAAATTTTGGCAAGTCTAGAGTTATTTTCAAAGTCAAATAAAGATTTTATATTCTTGTGTGTAATAGAATTTTGTCTAAATATTAAAAGCCTACAGCTCCTGGAATTCCTCCGCTATGATGGTCATCCGATCTTCTCACGGCTGAGGTTAAGAATCCTCGGACACCCCCAAGGGCCTTTCGAGCGACAATCATTTTGAATTTATCAAATTCACCAAAAATTACAAATTGGATCTCGAACCTCGATATTATTGAATGTGAAAACGAGTTCACTGTTTGTCTCGTGATGAATTAAGGGGGATGCTTGAATATCACGTACTTGTAGCTAGTTATAGGGTGATGAAAGCTCGAAGCTCTTGTTCTCTCATTTCATCCTTTGTACTTAAAGGCTATTTTAACAAAAATAATCTTAAAGTTAGATGATATGAAATATTAATTACCTAATTATAGGATTGATTTACGTCAATTAGTTCATATGGTCAAGTTTAGAAAATGCAGAGGATTTTATTATCTTAACATTAGTTATTAAGAAATGAATTAGGTGCGAGTGTATTAAAATGTCATTTTTATTGATTTCAAAATGTAAAGGAAGTTAAATACGATTTAAACATACATAATTATTTATGGTTGTCAATCTATCATATAAACTTATATATAATCAATGCTTAATTATAATACAATTCGTAATTAACTAGGTAGTTTATAATTTAGAATGAAAGGATTTAACAAAATTAACAAATGTGAAATTAAAGAAATTAAACGCATGGCTCAACATAATTTCCAGGAAAAAGACCCGTAACACCATTGAGCACTCCCTCCCACCATCCATCATCATTCTTCTTGAGAACATAAATCAGAGAGTTCTCTTGAAAAGAGAGCTCATCTTCTCTTTCGGCAGCATAATCATAAACTGCAATGACTTTTTCCAAGTAATTCTTTGGCGTTGGATCAATTTCAGCGGGTGGTGGAGGAAGTGGAGGACTCGTTGGTCCAACTGGCATTGGTACCGAAATTCCAAGGCCTAAATAAAAATGATTGAAAATGATTAGACAAAGCTGACTAAAAAATTCAAATGGAATAACTGCACAATGATTTATTTATCAATAATCATATTTGGTAGAAAATAGTAAAATTACCTTTGTTTTCTGCATAAATAATTTGTTGATGAGACATTGGCTGAATGTCTCTCTGTCGGCAAGGAATGCCGGATTGCAAAGGTACTTGCAAAGGTCCTTGGGGATGTTGAGGTTGCGGTTGCAAAGGTAGAGTCGTGTAACCCCGCTGTTCGCGTTCGACCGGAGCTCGTCTCGGATGCCCAACAGGGAAATTGGGAGCGTAGTGAGAAGGAACCTGAGGAGGAGCCACAGCAGGAGGAGTCCTATAAATCGTCGTCCCAGCCCGAAGCGTCCCTCCTTTTTGCATCGGCGGAGTTGTTGGTTTCACAACCGGAATCATTCCGACACTTGCACCGGATGGCAAGGTCGAGAACCGTCGCGGGTCTCGACTCTGATGCGAATTATGCCCACGAGAACCACAGCCAACGTCATCGAGCAAAGTGTAGTCAATTGGTTTCCTCACGTACTTCACTGGTTTTTCGGGAGTGGCAGGAGCAAGGATTTTGTATTGCCTGCAAGGCGTCTTGGAAGATGTAAGAACTCCAATCTCTCGCCGACTAACTTTTTCTTTATGAATGCTAATGGTCTATAAAGATGAACATTTATTAGAATAAAAATAACTTCATATACTTCATCTATTATAGTTATGATTTATGTTTCAATCAAGACCTGAGCAATGTGGGAAGCCTGAGCTGCCATTTCATCAAGTTGAGCTGTCTGGAGGTCCAAGAGTTGAAGGAAGTGGTATGCCAAAGTATTGACCTGGTAGGCAACAGAGGCAAGGCTCTGAGTTGTATAACGCTTCGTTTCATCCATAGCTTCTCGCTTGTTATCATTCTAAATGTAAAAGTAAACCTCTTTACAATGTCTTAATTTACACCAAATAATCAAGCTCAATGAAAATCCAATTGACTGCTTCCTCTTGACGTCATTCAAATTAATTCTTTGTCATTTCCCTTAAAACTCACCTGAAAATAATTGGATTCGCAATATTCAGCGACTCTTTCTAAATTCACATGGGAGTCAGCAAGACTCTGGAGCCCTTCAGGGATCTCTGTACTCAGAAGCGTCGTCAGGTCCGACATCGTGGATCTAAAAATGTAAAGCAAATAAACAATGTCAAATAACAGGACTAATCATTACAATACCCAATGAGAACAGCTCTAGTAATTTAATAACTCAATCCATACCTTTCCTCTAAATAAGATGAGGAGGCAAAGGAGGACTACCAAGGGGTATTACAAGGGCAAAGGTCAACTTTGAGGGAAGTTGTCAACTTGGCCAGGGTGTAAAAGTAAGAGTGAAATAGGGCAGGGGCGAGAGGCTGGTGGCTGATGTTCATGCGCGAGATGGAGCGAATAATAGATAAAATAATAAGTCCCGCTTGAATTAAGAGAACCTCCGTCTCACGCACACTTTCCCCCCGTTTCCACTTTTTAATTTTCCCCTTGATTATTAGTTAAGTTAGTTTAACTAGTTGAAAACACTACCCCAGGGGGAAGTTTGAGCATTGTGGGTGTCCTGTGTAAAATTTTAAGAAGAATCCTCTTGTAAATACCCTTTTCTTTATTTATTCAATTGTCGAGGCAAATATCGTAGTTCATTTCCTTTGTTATACACGTATAGAGGCCAGAGTTATAAAATCCTATTGAATTCACATGAGCCAATAATTATAAAATATAATATTCTCGGCTTGACTTATTAGCAGGTCAAATCAGGTATAGTGAAATTAATTGAATTGGTTGAATGTAACTGTTTTCACTTAATTTGATTAATTTTGCTCTGTGGATCTTAAAGATTGGTTTGAATAGAAAGGGTGATCAATGGAAAGTGTGACGAAGAAGCGAGGACGAGGACGACCAAGGAAGCAAGTGTTTGAAGGTGCTATTGAGGGAGAAGACGCGTCTGTTCAAATTGCTGAAGCTGAAGATAAAATAGTTGCTCAGACCGCGACGAATCTCAAGACTTTTCGTATGCTTTTTGGGACGGAAAGTGTAAGTTCGACAATATTTTTATATATTGTAGAAAATTAGATGAAGTCGAGTTGAATAATCATAAATAGTTCCTTGATGACTCGAATTATAAAATTTATATTCAAACTTTAGGATGACGAGAGCTTCAAGGGATTCGAGCGTCGGGAGAGCGATAGAATTTCTAAAAAGTGCACTGAAAAGAAGAATTCCATTTTAAAGAAAATTATGACCCTTGAGAAAACTGCAAAGAAAAGGCTCGATTTGCAAGTCGCGGAATCGAAGCTCGAATGTTCAACGAATGTTGTATCCTTGAATGGAAATGGACACGACAGCGACACGAAACCATTAAGTTCCAAGAGTAAGTTGAATACTATCATAACTTTATAATACAAAAATTATCCTAGCCAGGCTAATTATTTAAGAAATGTTTTCACCTATTGACATTTCTTTAAAATCAGCCACAAATCAATGCGATTATATACTGCCTTTTTTGTTTACTTTCATTTCTGGAATTAAAAGTCGCAATAATATTCCCAATATTAATAAAAATAAATTCTATGCATATAATAAAACCGTACATATTTAAGCTTAATATTGTTTGATCATGCCTAACTTATAACCGATGTAGAAATCACATTAGAATAAAAAAAAATTTAATTTTTACGCAGTGAAATGTCTTTTACCAAACGACGATAGTGCTCTTGTAAGACTGAAAGGACCCAGAGTGAAGCAAGTGAATCGAAGGAACGAATATGCTCAAAGGCATCCTCTGGCTACATTTGATGATCTCAAGGAATTGGGTAAGTTGTCAAAATCAAAATTTTCATATTTATAACCTTGTTATTTTAATTCAATTTTTTAATTGACATCTTCCTTATGTTTCATAGAAGGCCGAGATTCATCATTGAATGAAAAGACTATTTGGAGCAAAGGAGAAAATGGTCCTGAAGAGGAAGTGAGTTCTCATATTAAAATATTCGATTGCAATCGAATCTACATTTCTTTCTTGGTTCTAACAGACGTTATTCAGGCAGGAGTGGACGGTGAGGGAAGAGGTTCTGACGCTGGCGCCCCCAGAGCCCCACTCTCACGGCTTTCCAGTCATTGTGAGCAATGACGGGCCGCCGACTCCACTCTGCTTCCTCTGCGGATCTTCAGGGCTCCAACAAGTATAAACTTTTCATTTTTTGCCTTGGATCTTTCATTTTCTCACTCTCATCCTCCTTCACCTCTACCATTAACTTCACCTTCTTCACCTCAATCAACTTGCTGCTTCAGCCTGATTATATTATTAAGATTAATGATTCACTTAATTACAATTTATTTTACTTTTTACTGATTTTATTTGTTTCTAATTCAGAGATGTGCTTATTTGTTTTAAATGTTGGTAATACTCATCGTAAATCTCAAAAGCATCTTCTCAATTTCCTAATTTGATTAAATTATTGATCATTTGAGACTTGATTACCCATTCACTTTTTATCTTTCTATCCTTTTTTATTATGAGAATAAAAATGAGATTTATTTTAATAATTTTTTGAAGAACAATAAAAAACCCTATCAATATTGTATTTTACTACATTAAACATTTTTATTTGTAAATAAGCGGATTTTAATCAATTTAATTAAATAAAAGTAAAGTTTGTCGCGGAGAGTTCGATTGATCAACCCTTTAGGATTTAATCAAATAAAATTAACTTTTGTTTTTCTCGATGAACAAATATGATACGGCATTTTTTGTGATGAGATGATTTGATGATAAATGTTAACCAATAAGCAACCAATTATTTTTTACTTACATTTTTATTTCTATTCATTAAAACTTGTTCAAGTTTGAAATAAATGATACTAATCAATAAAAACTATGTTCATAATGACTCAAAATAGACAAGATATATTTAGGAAGCAAAAAATTTTCTCTAATTTGCTTTTCAGCTTACCTTTGGTTAACCAAATTAATTATTTTTATTACATGTAATTATTCATGCAATCAACCTTGTTCATTAATATAAGTATTAAGTTTTCTTGAGGATTAATATCATTCAACCTACTCTCATAAACACTTGCATGATTGAATGGCTAATATCTACCCATCTTTTCATTATTTTTACGTCTTATAATACTCTTACTGATACTGATCAAACCATATTAGATAAGCTTATAAATTCCAAATTATTATTAATATCTTAAATATTTTGCAATAGCTGTTTTATTCTTATTTACTTTTTATAACAATAAAGTTAAATTTTCTTAAATTGATAATTAACAAAGATTCTAGTGATTAATAAATGAATGAATAATCAATAGATTAAAAATAACAATAGGCTAGATTTTAAAATACGTTATTTATCATTTTTAGCTTATTTATTGCAGCATCTGCTGCGAAGCTTTCCATCCATTTTGTTCTGGCGATAGCAATATCCATAGCCTTTTCATCTCCTGGCAAGAGAGAATGGCGAAAACTCCGACAATTTCTTCTCATCCATCTTCATGTTCAACGGAACTCAGAGCTAGAACACCCACAAAACCCTCTGCATTGAATGACCTTGAGAACCCAACAGACGGTGACAATGAGGAATCAAAGAATGAAGAAATGGACGAATCTTCCAGTAACTCTTCTGATTCAGAACCTGAGGAGGAGGATGATGGACCAGGACTTGATGAAATGCGAGCCTTATTTAATAACTGGAGATGCTTCAGATGCACCACTTGCTCAATTTGTGGTGAAGAGCAAAATTCCTCGAAGGAAGTCAAAGGGAAAGTTGGAATCTTAACTTGCTTCGCTTGCAAAATTTCCTTTCACACAGCGTGTTTTCCACGGAAAGTGAAGAAAGATGGAATGAAACTTTGGTTTTGCGACACGTGCTTTTTCTGCAAAAGCTGTAAGATCCCCCTTGAGCCGAAGAATTGCAAGACGGTGAAATACGGCCAAGACAATTTCCTCCTCTGTCGTGGGTGTTTCAAAGGATGGAAAGCTGGTTACTTTTGTCCAATCTGCGTTACAATTTACGACAATAACGATTATGACACGCCGGTATGTATTACAATTTAAATTAACTTTAATTTAATTTTATTATTATTTTATTCAATTCAAAGTCCTAATTTCTTAATTTTTGAAGTATGTGGATTGATAATTTAATTAAATCATTAATCGAAATTTCAGATGATGGAATGTGGCACTTGTAAGAAATGGGTTCATGCGAAATGTGAAGAAATGTCAGAAGAGGAATATTCGTTAATGGGCAATGAACTTCCTGAGCACATTGAATATACTTGCAGGTAAAATATTATTTACTACCTATAGTATGTCTAATTAATTATGATTATTATTTTCTTGATTTTAATGTCTTGCTTGCCTTAGGTTATGCGAGAAGTCGACAAGGGAGGCATACTGGAGACAGGCTGTTGATAATGCGAGGCTTAATGGCATCCAATCCATTTATTCGCTTCTTGAAAAGACAACGTTTGTGGTTCCTATTATGAGAAAAAGACTGTTTTCTCCAATTGGAGACGAGTCAGGAGCAATGGGAGACGACGATGAAAAAGAAATTGATTATGCAGAAGATACGGAGATCTTAAATGTTCCTATCGATAATGAAGGACCTTTTTCATATTATGGGAAATCTGACTCTTGCTTGACGCCTGAAGAAATTGCTGAATATCTTAGAATAGCAAAAATCAATCATTCTTTTGAGGCCAAAAAATGTAGCGTCATTCTCACTGACCTTACAAATCTTGGGAAACTTCCGTTAGCAAATAACGGGCCAGCAGCGAAGAATGACACATCAATCAATACTGATTCAAAGATTGAAGAAGAAACAATGGACGAAAAGACCATAGGAATCTTTCCTAAAATCTCCGACTTGTCTACTCTTCCATCTTTGCCTTCGTTGCCTTCTCTTCCTAATTTACCGTCATTGACGTCATTTCCTAGCATTTCAACTTTACCGGATCTTCCGGTCATTTTACCTTTACCAACGCGTTCTGAGTGTGAAGAAGGAAAGGAATTAAAACCATGTCCGGACTTGAAGTCCTTACCAATCATAGAATCATTTGAATCAATGCCCGATTTGCCTCAATTACCAAAAACTGAACCAATGGCTGATTTGCCTCTAATGGAAATCCTTCCTGACTCAACCATTAGTTTGAGCACTTTAGAAAGTTTTGATTTCGTTAAGAAAGAGCGAATCATTCTAAAAGGAAATGAAACTCTGATCCGGCTATTGAAATATTTAAATGACGAGAAGAAAATTCGAGACTTGCTCGACTTTCATGATCTTGGCTTAGAAATTGTTCATAACATTTATGGAGAAGTTTTTGGAGCCGAGAGATTAAGAAAATTGGAGGAAGTGAAAGGGAAGTTTAAGGGAATCATTTCAAAAGTCTTCAAATGGTTTGATGCTGATAAAATCAGGAACTCAGAGCTTCAGAGATCATCAATTGAGTCAAAAGAAGAAGACTTGGAAATTGCTCAAATGCGAAAGGTCTTTGAAGGGAGGAATCCATTCAGAGAGATTTTCTGGAATGAGAAGGATACAGTGGACACGAGGATTTGCAAATTCTGCAGTGAGATTGGAGATCTTAAACCTGAGAAATCTGGGCGGTTGCTCTGGGCCGGATGTGATGATTGGGTTCATATCAACTGCGCTTTGTGGTCTTCGGAAGTTTACGAGCTTGACGATGGAGCTCTTCAAAAGGTATTATACTACATATGCTGGATTTGGAAAATAAACTCCTTTTAATTTTATTTCTTAAATTAACGTTCATTTTATTAAAAAATTTTTCTTAAAGTACAAGTATCGTGGTTTATATTAGCTAAAAGTCAAATTCCGAGTATTTATTTTTCTTATTATTTTTAGGTTGGATTGGCTTTAGCACGAACGAAGAATGTTCGTTGTCACTCATGCAAGAACTTTGGAGCTTCGATCAATTGTTGCGCACCTAAATGCAAATTATCATTCCATTTCCCATGTTCTTTCCAAGAGAATTGTGTTCATCTGGAGGATAAAAAGGTTTTTTGCTATTCACACAAATCATACGCAAAGGGAACAAAGCAAGAGGAATTTCGGGTAAGTTTTTCCATTTAGTTTATTAAAATATTAACTTCAAATACATCATTTAGCTATTTTTATTAGATCAATTTTATCACTTCTTCTGAAGTTTAATACAAAATTGAAATGGAATTAATTAATTTTTGATAGGTGAGTCGAAAAGTTTTCGTGGATCTTGAATGGGTTCGAAAGAAGCAAGAGCCAAAACCTTTTGCTTCGCTCAAAGTCTTTATTGGATCATTAAAGATTGAAAAATTGGGTGAAGTGTTCCCCATTTCCAAAACACGTTCTGTCTCTGTTCCTCTTGGATTCTCATCCTCGCGATTGTACTGGTCAATGAAGAATCCATTTGAAACTTGTATTTACGAATACAAGACGATTCTTCTTAAGAAATGGTTTCCCCACGTCGAGGGATACATTGAAAAGAACAATCATTTTCTAATCGACCATGAGGGAATGAGCCATGAAGAGATTGACAAAGAACAACTAAACATTTCATCTTTTCATAATTGGCTTGATGAGACTCCGCGATATTTCAATGAATTCAACGAAGAAGGTTTTCCTCTCTGTCCGCTCTTCATAAAGGTCAAATCCGATGAGAAGCCGTGTCAAACTCCTTCAACTCCGCACAAGATATACAATGAAACTTTACCCAATTCCCCTCTTCGGAGTCCACTCAAAGCTCTTTCGTTTCTTGAATTTAAAAAACAAGAAGTAATTGACAAATCCTCTCCAGTTTTCATTTCCTCTCCAAAAGTAGCGAATAAAATGATAGAAAAAATCCCTCGATTTCCTCGTGCCTTATCTTTTGAAGATGCCAATGCCGATTGTAACTGTACTGTCCTCGAGCCATCCAAAGTTAGTGAGTTCAAAGAAAATAAGGATTTTCCTCTCATCCGTCGAAGCCTGAGGGAAAGGAAAAAGATTGTTACTGTCTTTCTTGATGGAGGTGAAGGCGACTCGTCCATGTCTGAAAGCGACGTCGAGGAGAACCAAGGAAATGAATCTTCCTCGTCGAATCACGCCAATGATGACAATGAAGAAGCGACGACTCCGACGAAGAGATTAACTCGCTCGACAGCCCCAGAACCCCAAGTAGAAGATAAACATCCAGGATTTGGCTCGTTCGTTCCAGGCAGAAGACTCAGGAGTCGTGAAAGCAAAGGGAAAGAAAAGCCTAAGCTCCCTGAGCAAATCCCTTGTCCTAAATGTAAAACCAAATTTCCCAGCCTTGCCTCCGTCAATAAGCACAAGTGGAGATGTAATGGGAAGAAGAAAGAAGAAAAGGTCAAGAGAAGACTTTCCATTGCAACCACGGTGGAAATTGAAGTAGAAACACCAAATAGGAAAATGCGGAAAACTGAATCTCTTCCTGATTCAAGGAAAACTCCAATAGCGAATAAATCATCAAAGAGATCCAAATCGCTTAAACAAGAATCAAAGATTGAAATCGAAGAGCCAGTTGTTGTTGCTCAGCCCAAAGGAGAGAAAACTAACAATGAAATCCACAACGAGTTACTGCGAACATGTAAAAAATGTTTAAACACATTTAAAACCGTTGAAAGTTGTTTAAAGCATTCCACCTCTTGCATTTCATTTGGCAGTAGCAGTGGAAGCGATGAAGATGAAAATCTTCAAATTAAAGAATCTCCAATTCATGTCAGTATGATTGAAGAGCCTGAAAAGCCAATGACGAAGATATTAGAAAAACCAAAGTGTTTCGAACAACCGAAAATCGAAGTGGTTGATCTCGTCGAGGAAGATGAATCTCCACCTTTAGTTGTTGACCATAGGGGCGAAGAGGAGGAAGTTGACTCTGAAGCCACGACGATCGTCTCAGAAGACGAAGACGACAACTTTAAACCCATTGACTCAAGTCTCTGCGTCAACGAGGAACTCGAGTCTTCTTATGATGATCAACCAACTTTGACAGGAGAATTAAACAGTTCTTTAAATCCCCCATCAGTTCCTCAATCTGAGTCAGAGGAAAGGATGGAATATGCTCAAAGCCCTGTTGAGAAAAATTGCATTCCTTTCATTTCCAATAGTGTGAGCGTTTACAGCATTGATCCCAATACTGGGACTCAGATTCACCAGCAACAACAACAACTTGTTCAACCCCAAGAGCCAATGAACATCAATGATGATGTCAACCAAGGAAATTCAGGAGGAATTGAATATTTGCCAATTGGATCTCAAGTTGAGAAATGGTTTAAAAATGTGACGAACATATCTGGTGGGAATCCACAGCAGGGTCAAATGGACCAACCGAGTCAAATCATATCGCAAGACCCTTCGTTCTTTCAAGCTCAAAGGGTCGAAGGATTTGGGCAACTTTCGGTTCCGCAAATCTTTCCTGAACAACCTTCCCAATTGAGAAGAGAACTCGAGAAAAGCCACTATCAGCCTCAGCCTACTTTTCCAACAATGAATCAAAATCTCCAAATGGTCCCAATTGGAAATGAAGTCGAGTTGGGAAATGAGAAAGCTTATCAACAACAACAACAACAACAACAATCTTCGTCGTTTCTTCAACCTGAGCTTCAACAAGCACAAGAGCAATTTGTCCAGGGCGCTCCCGTTCAACCCGGAGGAAGCCAAATGCAAACCGTGACAATTCAGGATGCCAATGGACAATATGTTACGCTCCAGTTACCTTCAGAGACGATTCAACAACTTCAATCTCAAGCCTCTCAAAGGTCCATCATGACACAATATGGACAACAAGTTGAGCAAGCCCAGCAGCAGCAACAACTCCAAGATTATCAATTACAACAACAGCAACAACAACAAGTTCAGTACCAAAATCAACAATCTGGACAGCAAATGTTCCAACAAAGGATCATTCAACAACTCCAGTCAACCCCGCAACCTGAGCAGATTAATAATTTAATCGGAAGTTCTTACCATCCACAATTCCAAGCTCAAATCCCCTTTCAACCTCAGCAAACTGGAGTCCCAATGAGCCATTTAAATGTTCAACCCGTTGATGTCCAACAGCAATTTTATTCTCAACAACCCCAAGTTCAACAACCACCACTGCCCGCAATAATCCCTTCATTTTCAACATCCCAAATGATTCAATCGAATTTTCCTCAGAACAACCATGTTTTAGAACACCCGTTAAAAATGGCCCAATCTTATCAACCACAAATCCCTCAGCAGCTCCAATCTTTCCAACAGTCGCAACCGTCGACGTATCAATTGACTAACCAAGCGAGTGGGCAAAATCAGCTTGGCTACATCATGATTCAAAACGGCTCAACAATTCCCGTTGAGAATTCTTCGCTCATGGCCAACAGAGTTCAATATGATTGTATTCGAGCGGCGGAAATTCCATGTAGAGCTTCGATTCCTTCGAATGTTCATGGGGCTGGTTTGGCGCAACCTTGTCCTTGTCTTCGTTGTTTTCAAAAACAAAGCCCTTTGCAAGGCCAAGTTCAGATCATGAGTCCGCAAAAGAAATTAATCCAAGGGATTCCGCTTAATTATGCTAATTGGTCCTCGGCTTTTGGTTCGAACTTGGAAGAGAAAAGAATCGGAAAGGAGGTTTTGTTCCAACGACCCTTGAATACAACAGGACTTCAAAAGATCCTTCCAGCCACCATGGCAGGTCAGGTTAAACCAATTCCAATTGCGTCATTGAGGAACGAAGTGTTTAATCAAAATGCTCAATTGAGTGGAAAGCATATGAATTCCGGAAGTGGGAGTGGGGCGAACGTTGCAGTTGTGAGACCAATGGAACATCCGCTGCAAAAAATCTCGGATCAAATTTCTCAAATTGAGAATTCTTTTAATTATGGCTCAACTAGCCCTGGCAGTTCTCCAGCTCAGGTGTCTCACATGATTCAACCCCAGAGCATCGTCGTGCAAATTCCAAATACGCAAAGTGGCCAGTCGACGACGCCGGTTCAAAATAGGCAACCAAGGCAAATGCTGAGACAAATCGCTCCTTCGATTCCGACCATTGAGCCTCCAACTGAGGAGGCGAGGGCTCAGGGGAAAAAATCAATAAAGTTCACTTTGACGCGGAGTGAACCAGTTAATTTCGATGTTCTTCAAGATTCAATTAAAGATTACGAATCTGTTCCAAGAACTGGACAATTCACTCGGTTGAAAATCACTGGGAAAACTCGGGTGGAGTCGGGTCGAGCTGTGGGGACTTCGACTGACGTGGCTGTGCATCCTGTTCTTCATTGCGTTCCTGATGCGCCTCAGGATGTCGAAGGGATTAGTGTCCCTGAAGAAACTGATATTTTATCTCTTGACAAAAAGACTGAAGTGAACCAAAAACTGGTGAGATTTAATTTAATTTTAGTTAATTGGGATTTTTTGTTTAGTTGATTAAACATCACTACTTGAGTTGACAAATAAATATTATTTAATCATTTGTAAAATATTTAATACTAACTTTTTAAAATTTATTTTGTTATTAGACCCATCGTGCCGTCATAATTTATGAAGTCAACGTGAATGGGGATGTCGTTTTTAGATCGAGCGACGTCAGAGCCGTTTGGAATCAGACTTTCGCTGCAGTCAATGGCTCAAGACTCGAACATAATCTTCCTCCACTCCCATATCCTTCGGCCGGAATTTCAAGAACTCGTATGGCTTCATTTTCATCAATTTCATTGGTTTTTGTCTTTTTAATATTTTTAATGTTTGGCATTCTCTCAACTACAGATCAGGAGATGGAAGAGCTGAAGAGTTCAAACTTAATGGGATTGACGCACAACGCTATTCAATTCTTGCTTTCTCAATTGAAAATGACCAAGAACATGCTCCAGGATTCTGAGACGAATCCTCTCTTGTCTGCAAGGTTGGATGGATTCAAGAAAAGAAAACCATTTGACATGTTCGGGTGGCTTTCTTCCAAACACCGCGATGGTCTCACTTCTGGTGTTAAATTGAAGTAAGCAATTAATTACAGTTAATTAGTTAATTGAGTAAGCATCTTCAATTTAAAAGATATTTTCGATATATTTTCATTAAATGAGTTTAAAAGAATTATTAATTTACTATTTATTCATATTTATTTACTTTACAGTACGTTTGGTCCATGTGAGAGTAAGCAAGTAGTGGAAGGAAATACGAACCTGCCCATCGCAATGAGATTTCGAAATTTGAATAAAAATCTTAAGAGTTCCACGTTGAGGGTTTGCTTTAGTACTATTCATGGAAGAGGATTGTACACAAAAGTAGACATTGAGGCTGGAGAAATGGTTATTGAATATGCTGGAGAGGTAATTAGCTAGTTGAAATTTTTTAAAAATATAATTGAATCTTATATTCAAAATTGACTAAACAAAGTTTTTGAATTGAATCTAGGTAATTAGGACAGTATTGTGTGATAAGCGTGAGAAGTATTTTGAATCCAAAGGAATCGGTTGTTACTTCTTTAAAATCGATGATTTGGAAGTTGTTGATGCGACCATGAAAGGCAACGCTGCGAGGTTCATCAATCATTCTTGCGAGGTACGTGGTATTTTATTTAATTATATTTTATTGATTTACTTTGTGATGATCAGGCTATTAATTATAATTTTTATATTTTCATTTAGCCCAATTGTGAAGCAAAATACCTTAAAATTCATGGAAAGAAGCACATAGTGATATTTTCGTTAAGAAAAATTCTTGGTGGAGAAGAGCTTACTTATGATTATAAATTCAACTATGAAGATGACAATAGTAAAATACCTTGTTCGTGTCGATCGAAGAAATGCCGGAAATTTTTGAATTAAATTTTGTAAATTTTAAGGATTTTTGAGATTGAACCTGTAAAGTCTTTTACCTTAAAAAGCAATGCCATTTGTATAAGTTAATATAATTTAGTTTTTTTAATAAAAAACGGAATATTATTATTTTGACTTAATACTTAAAAACACTGAAATTGTTTAGTTAAATGTGTTTAAATTATATACATATTTACAATTAGTAAACAAACTTTTATTTTTAATGACACTTTTGATAGCCCTGAATTGTATTAATATTATTTTTATTAATGATTGCATGTTCTTATTATCAGAAAATTGGTTTTTACCTTTTAAAACAAAACCTATTTATCTAATTGATAATTTATATCTTTGCCCTCTTTTTTGTTAGTGAGAATCGATGTTTTATTGCTGTTAATTTTCTTATAAATAGTTTTTTGTAGTTTAATTATTTTAATATTAAATGGAAAAATATATTGTCATCATTACCTTTATTTTCATAATTCGGTCATCTTGAACGGGAAGGAATATTGGGAAAGTGGAATGAAATAATAAAAATATATGTAGTATTTAAATATTTATGCAATTGGAAGAAATCAATCAAGGTAAATCCGGCCATATATGTTTTAAGAAGATTGTTCAGCTAACACAGAAATTCATATTAAAGATCATTACTATTTATTTTTTGTTTTGCTTAAATTATTTTATATATTTATTATATTTTCAAATTTGTACATTTTACTTTTATATAAAAAAAGTTTAGGCTAAGGTTAGATATAGGAATAAATCTCTATATTAGGAATTTAATAAATATTTTCAAAGAGAAGTTCATCAGAGTTCGAGAGCTTGAGATCATCGAATGCCAGAAGTTAATGACGTTTTTCGAAAATTAGTAAAGTGTTCCATGTATTGCTGCATTGTATCAAGTGGAACGTACATTTCTTTGATCTTGCCCTGTAAGAAACAAATTGTTATCATAATTAATCAAAAAATCGGAGAATCGAACAAAAACAATACCGAATTAACAAAGAGAACGTGTTTTGACTTCATTCATAATCTCACATAGTACAGTCCTTAGAGGGTTTTGAATAGGAAAGGAATAGGAAAATTGAATATAGGACCCAATCAAGCCTACCATTCATATGAAATATGAGATTCCAAGTATTCCATTTTAAACTCTTTTATCTCCCGCTTTGGTATTCTTACACAATCTCTTAATTGCTCTAATTTACCTTATTAATGAATAATTTTAATTACATGGAAAAACTGACTAAATTAGCATATGAGCAAGGACTGGGCTAGATAATAGACCAAGTTTCTGCATAAATTAATGAAAGGCTTATGCATAAAACCTTGTAGTAAAATGACGTGACTTAATGAATTAATTAAAAAGCATAACATACATAAATGCATTTCAGTGCACCTCTATCGATATTGATTAAGAACAACAGTAATTAATTCTGCATTTCCAATTAACATCCTTCAGCTCTATAATTAAGACCATAATGAGTGCAAAAAGGTAATCCAACCAGAAACAATACTCCGCCCTGCTCAAAGGTGTAATAGTCATGATATTCCAATCTCAAGGCCGCTATCTCTCCTTTTCATTTCAAAAGGGATAAAAGGCAGAATCAGCTGGATCATAATACTTCTATGCGCTTTTGAGAATTTATTTGATAGTTATTAGGTTATAAAAAGTAGTAAAAATGGTTCGGGAAATAAATGTGTGCATTCCAAATGAAAGCGGAGTGGTCCATAAGAAGGTAATAAATATGATAAAAATTGGGCATAATCCCCTTGGAATTCCCCAGGGCCCCATATGAGGTTTTGGAGAGCGAGAAAGTCCCGAGCTCGGGGAATTCTCCAGACAAAATAAGAAATGAGTTGTTTCGCTCAAAGTATTCGCGAGCTGCATCTTCAGAGCTCATAAAGGCTCCAAGAAGATCCGATAAATAAGGACATGCTAAATAAAAGAATACACATGATCAAATATATCCGTCAAATTCTTATATAAATACATACATATGCTCCCTGTGTCTCACTCATTTTGCCCGATACAAGGGTGAATAGTCGAAGGACCTTTACTTCGAAAAACGTGGATTAGGCCGAGGATGAGGCACAGATGGTCTCCCCAGATGCTCCCTAATAAATACGTAGTCGAAGAAGGGACAGGGCAAATATGGAAAGGAGCTGCAGAGGAATTCCTGGGGAGAAAGAAAGGATCGATCAGAGCGAACTTCCCTATGCTCCATGCCATACGTATGCTTTTATTTAACTCATCCTCCACTATGAGCTCCCATACAAATGGGGATGCCGGGAGAAAGCCTCCGAGTCCTTTTATAAGACCAAGAGGGGAACATTGAGACCAGAAGCTCATTTCGCCCCTCAAACTTCCCCTCTCGTTTGGTTCTCCTCTTGTGGTCCATTTGATAATAAGGACTATTGTTTCCAAATCAGAGTCTTCCTCCAGCCCATAAATAAAAGCTCTTTTGTGAAGAGTCGAGGGAGGAGAAGTGGAATGCAAATGGGGATCCTTGAGACGACTCTTCTCCTGGCTCTCATGCTCAGCTCTGGTGTCTTCTCTTCTGGATGGGGAACGTGCGAGAGGGAAGGAAAATATGCCAGTGAGGCTCGAACCCTCGACCAAACCACTCGTCTTCCCTCCACTCATCCTCATCCACTTTCTTTTCACTTTACACTTGATCAAAGCACAGGATCTTGTAGTATCATTTTTATAGACATTTTATTTGGACTTACTTGAAGAGTCCGCGGAACCGAGGCCGTGGCCTGAGTTCCCAAAATCCCCCCGACGAACTCGAGCAGGAGATCCCAACAGGCTTCGGGGACGACGCAGGGCTTGTATTCGACCTCGACCAAGAGCCCCTTGAAGCTCTGTTGGAGAAGGACAGACGAGAGCTTGACCACGAAGTCTCCCAACTCGAACCGGCTCCCACGAGCCTCGACCTTCATCTTCTTCGTCGTGTAGGCCGGGGCCATTTTGATTACGAGGAGGTCCAGGACGTTATCCGCCACCAGGGAGACAGTCCGAGGCGCGGCATTGGGGTGAGCCGGCGGGACGTCGAGGAGGGCAAACGACGAGGCGGGAAACTCTGAGTTGTGGAGGAGGTGAAGAGTCCGCGGCCCGCCTGGAAAAATCACGAGTTAGGGAGCGGCCGAGCCTGCGCCCGAGTCATGGGGTGAGGACGGGACCCCGCAAGATGCCCAACTTCCTCTCCGTCGTCCGGTCAAAGATCCCTCGGCACTTCACCCAGGTGAGTGACCATGACATGAAGGGTCTTTTCCTCTATGTGTCTCCATGTCTTTCCAGGTCCTCGCCACCCTTGCCGTCTCGCTAGGACCGTTCGCGGCGGGTCTGGGGAAGGGCTACTCATCCCCTGCACTTGCCTCACTCCAGGAAGCTAAGACGAGCTCTTTCCCCGTCTCACAAGAGGTATACATATACTCCTTTCTACCAAATTCTCAAACCTTTGTCAGCTTAAATATTGACCCAACAATGACCACTGCAGCTGACCCACTTCTACTTCCTAATTAGATTAACCTTAAATGCCTAAAACCAACCTATTGAACAGAATCACCAGAATGAATGAGTGAAATTCGACGAGACTCATTTTTCAATAAGTGAAAAATGAGAAAAACACACACACCATTTATTACTCTCAACACTTTGTGTCTGTACTTTACTCTTAATAACGAAACTATGTGTATTCCACACGCATATTATTGCCCTTAAATAATAAGCATTCAAGTATCCTTAAGAAAACCAAGTTCTCATTCTTCAATTCCTCACCCTAGTAAAACCGTCAAGACCCAGACCTTTCCAGGAAATTTTATCTCAATGAATTTCCCTTCGCCCTGTCCTGAATGAACCCCTAATTCCAAAAGGAAGACAAATCTCTCCTTGGATTTTATATACGTGTGAGAGAATATGGAAGGGAAAGGGACGATTGGTGAGAGTCTTTCAACGGGGAAACGCCGCTACACGACAATGACATTACACACATTAGGACTCATGGTGGATTGTAAACAAACATCAACAACTGACTCTTTTGGAGGCTAATGGAGGGAAAACTCACAGGCCATTAGAGATGAGCATCTCTCTTAACTTTTGGATATAAAAAAGGCTTTTGAAACCGACAGACATTTTTATTTAAGACTTTTCTGTTCTATATAAATACAAGGTGACTTTAAAATCCTGTGTACAAGAGCTTGTCCGATGGAAGTATGGAGGGACAAAGGATGTATTAAATACCATTGGTTCCTTTGAAACAAAGATTTTTCCTTTTTTCTTATCAGTGTACTCCTATTCTTCTTTTACCTCTTTCAATAATACATTAAAAGATAATTGAGCTTTTAAGCATTTATTTATATTCAAGTATATAGTTTTTTATTTCATATAAAGTGTAGGATTTATGAGAGTTTTCAGAGAGTATTCTTATACTTATATATTCTTATAAGAGCCATAAGCGAGATGAGGATCCTTAATCAAAGAGAATGGGATTAGGGTTCGCCGTTGTTGATGGCGAACCATTTATTTTCCGCTTAACTCGAATGTCTTGAACATTTGAAGGCCAAAGGTGAGAAAAACTGATCTTTCTTACTACTGTAGCTCGAGAGGCGTCTCTTGTGCTCCAAAGGACGAAAGATCACAATGTTCTAGGGAACTTCTACGAAGTTGTTGAGTCAAGATAAAATGCAAATTGAATCAAGTTTTGAGTCTTCCGACAAAAGGAGAGGAGAATGGGAAGATGCAGAGTCTTGTTAATCTTTTACATCTGGATTATGTACCTTGCAATGAGCAAATTGAATTTTTTGTTCTCGCAAAACTCAAAGTAATGAACAATTTTCAACGTGTGCCAAAAACGAGAAGGAATGTAACTGACAGTTTTTAAGATTAAAGTCAGATAATGATAATGTGATTGTCTGTTGAGTGAATTCAAGAGATTCCAAGAGTTCAAGTTGTAAGTTGACAACTCTACCATTATTTTAATTTGCGATCCTTATTAATTCAACCCAATGAATTAAATTAAATCTTCCAATAAATTATCTTAAATCCCATATAATTATCTTAAATTCCATATAATTATCTTAAGTCATTCATAATGAATCGTATATTAATGATAAACCATAAATTGAATTAAAATATAATATAATATCATAGAGTCAGTGTTCTTAATCGTATTGATCTGGTTTGTGCAGGAAGGATCCTGGGTGGCGAGTCTGAACCTTCTTGGGGCATTATTTGGGTGTTTGTTCGGCGGGGTTCTTCTGCAAGTTGGTCGCCGGACGGCTCTTTTGTTCGTTGCTCTCCCCTTCTCCGCCTCATGGCTCCTCACCGTATTCGCCCAACGCGTGGAGATGATGTACAGCACGTCGTTCCTCGGCGGGTTGTTCTCGGCCGTCACGCTCCTGGCAACCCAAGTCTACGTCGCTGAAATCGCTCACCCAGACATCCGCGGGTGCCTCTCCGCCGTCCTCAAGATGGCCGGGCACGTCGGCCAGCTTTCCTCATTCACACTCGGGGCCTTCCTCGACTGGCGCCAGCTCGCTACTGTCGTATGTGACCATCAATCTCGAACACTTCCTTTTCTAATCCCTTTCCCACTTAATTCCCTTGTAAATCTCAGTGGCTGGGAGTGTTTACACTCGGATTTGAAGGGTTCGTGTTGGGGAGAGTTTATTTATTAGGCTTTTTGAGTTGATAAACACTTCCGACTCTCCCATGTAGATTAGAAAGAGCTCTTTGCATTTCTCCGGTTTGTTTAATAGACTTTATCACGATAAAGATACCGTTATTGGTTTGGTCAACCCCATGTAATAACTCTCGCGGGAAGTCAATTCTGGTTATTTTAAATGATCCCATCCAGTAGGTCTTTCTTATCTCCATTTAACTTAACTCTACAGGGTGCTCCTTCTTAAAAATTAAACTGGGATTCATTCAATCATTCATTTCCCTTTATCGTTCCCTTCAAGATAAGAAAAGCAAATTGATCACCTTTGCTACAACAAGGGTCATTGAGTTCTCTTGAAGTTTCTATTCAAGTTAACAGTGGTCCGTTTGTTATCCCATGTTGGTCTTATTCCTACAATATTCAACTGACTTGTAATAACATATATTTTAAGATCAAAAGACATTCTTGGACTGTCAACGCGTTCGTTCGCCCAACGGGAATGTTTTTTTAACTAGAATATAATGAGTTTCATGGTGTAAATCAAGAATTAGATTTATAGCGTGTGTAACTTGAGTTAATCTTGAAGACATTTATGGCGTTGTTGGTGTATCGGTTAAAGATTTACGATCCTCAAATGACCTGTAATCCTATTTGTTTAAATTAATATTTAAGAGACTCGTTGATTATTTAGGCCGCCGGGGCACCGGTTCTTTTATTCCTGGCCATCCTCCCCATCCCAGAGACACCGTCATGGCTTTTATATCACGGACGGGAGGCGGAGGCCAAAGCGGCCCTTTCCTGGCTCCGCTCAAGAGGCGAAGACGTCGGGGAGGAAATGGAGACGCTGCGAGGAAACATTGTTGGGAAAGAACGCCGGTTCTTCCCGAGACCTTCCCCATCCCTCGCTCGCCAACTCCTCATCACGTGTGGGCTCATGTTCTTCCATAAGTTCTCGGGGGTCACGGTATTCTCCCATTACGCCGTCCCCATATTCAGACAGGTATGTATGGCTCAATTTTCACTGTATTTCTAATAAATACATGCAACTATGAAAGCTCGACGAGTTTCATTCAGGGATTGAATTTAATCATTTTGTTCTTTGAAGGTATTTGGGAGGAACTTGAACCCACATGGGGCGGCGATCGTCGTCGTCTTCCTTCAACTCCTTGGCTCTCTCACGTCAGGGCTTCTCATCGACACGGCGGGCAGGTAGAGTTCTTTCAATGCTCTTCTCTTTTCTGTGTTACATATTCATCTCATTCTCTTGTATAGTTTTATGAACTTGTTGTAAAATGTTGTTTTGGGCTATTTTAGGCTCCCGCTCTTAACGCTCTCAAATTTATTCATATCGGGGAGCTTTTTTGGTTTCGGCCTTTATAATTGGATGGAGGAGAGCCTACCGCCGTCGCATCCGGGCTTCGGACCTTCTCTCGACTGGATTCCCCTCACTTGTGTCCTTTTCTTTACCCTTTTCTTCTCGATCGGTATCGGGCCAATTTCTTGGCTCCTCGTCGGAGAGCTCTTTCCTCTCGAAGCCAGGTTTGAATCATTCAATCACAATTTATTTTCAACAACTCGTGAACAAAATTCAAAACTGTTTTAACCCATTCAAATAATGTAAAAATATTTACTGATTTCAATGTCCGTGTAAGATAGGCCTAGTTTTGTAATTTTGTTTTAAATTCTGGTTAAAGGGGATTTTGATATTTCAGGGGCTTCGGGGCAGCCGTGAGCACCTCGTTCAGTTACGCGTGTGCCTTCGCGGCAGTGAAGAGCTACGTGAACATAAAGAGTACGATTGGACTCTACGGGGCGTTCTGGCTCTACTCGGCGGTTTCCGTGGCGGGGCTCCTCTTCGTCTGCTGCGTCGTTCCTGAGACGAAAGGCGTAGAGTTAGAGGAGATGGAGCCCCACGCCGGTCCACGGCCCGCCCTCGTCTAAGCGCTTCCATGCAACGACAAGACAATATACGAAAGACATTCCTAGCCGCTCCCTAGGCATCTCATCGTGACAATAAACTTTCCTACTACAATAACCCACCTTTTCACTCATTCATTCTACGGTTCCAAGGCATAAATTCACATGTCTACGTTCATCAATTAAAGACCCTATTTAACATTTTAAGTAATCGAATTAAATATCTTCTTATGAATGTTTCTTCTAAGCTTCAAACATTCAGGTTTAGTTCGTTTCATGAGTACACTTTCGTTCGTTCCATACACTAAATTTCATAAGTTGACGACAATGATAACCGAAGTGGGGAGTATTCGATGGTTTATTTATAATATAAATGATTATTACCTGGTCCATGAAGCTGAGATCCGTAAGTTTCGCAGTCGACAAGAAAATGTCCAGCAGGAATAGCTCCAAGAGCTATCACTCGCTTCGTCAACATCTCCAATGTACTCGCACCAGTCGAGCCTTCTTTAACAGGATAAACTTGAAGGCTAAAAAAATAGCGAAAAGCTTTGTTATAATAGATAAAAGAGTAAAAACGTTTATAAAAACATTTACAAATAAAATTTATATTGAAATTTGTGCTTTGTATTTGCTCCGTTAAACTCAAAGTATATTTAATAAGTATTTGGTTAAACTGGCCAATGAATATTTTATTAAAATATCAATTATTTAATTTTTATATTTTTAAGTATAAGTTTTAAAATAATGATAAAAGCATTCTCTTACACTGCGACGCCCATTATATTGTGGTTTTAATCAATTCGTCTTAATAATTATTATACCAAGTTGTCAGTTCAAAAATGATTGGGTAAATGTTTATTAGTGTAAGATGAATGTGATTATATGATATGATTAGAATTAGAATTGTTAATAAAAGCCGAAAATGTTTTAAATCCTGTGTCTGACGTTCGCATTATTTTCCTTCTCGTTAGTACAATGGCTCAATATGCCTCAACCAAACCATGCATAGGGAGGCTAGGTGAAACTCCCTCATCTCCCTCCCAACATCAACAATCATTGTAAAACGTTGCTTTAATATCGTCCATTTAAAGAGCAAATTGCGAGAGCTAGTTTTGTAAAAAAAAAAAGTAAAAAAAATTATGAGATTAATGTGCTTGTGAAATGACGTTTCTCGTTCGTTTATTATTGAATTCTTTAGTAGATCAATCCAATCGACGAAAGTATAGTTTCAGAGTTCCATTTGAACTTCCATCATTATTTATTTTTTATTAATCGTGATCCTCTAATTGTAAATAATTGAATTTACAATTGTTTGGTTATACTTGACTTTTATTGTTTCATTTTGTCCAAATAAATAAGCTTTAACATTTAAGACCCCTCATACAGTATAATATCACATAATAAGAAAATTCGTTCAGATCCCTTTGTCAGGTCCAAGTGCAGTTGGATTCATCCGATGAGTCCAAGCAGTCGGAAACACCATTGCACACACGCCGAGGTTCAAGGCATTCTCCTATTGAATCAAAACGGTTTTTAGAGATCATCCTCTCCCATTTAATTCCTTTTTAATCTCACCTAGTGGACATCTGTGACCAGCACAACGCGGCGCTCTGTCCCTTCCTCCCAGACTTGTTCCAGACATTTTCTCAGAAATCCAATCAAGGTAAGAAGCGACTTTTGTGTAGACGCCAGGACGATTTGCCCGAGCACATCCATACCCGTTTGAAGTCACTCCGTACAAGGTCCATCTTGCATCATTTTCCTATCATAATTCATATTTTAATCATTGTTGAAATTCAATCACTTAATTAAGAGTTGAGTAAGTTTAAATGGATAAATTGGATATTGAATTCAATAGTGAATAAGATCAGGATAGGCATTTACAGGACACATGAGTGGACCTCCAGAGTCTCCCAAACAAGCGTCTCGACCTCCACGGTCGAAACCTGCACAGAACATTTTGTCGGTGAGGCTGTAAAGGGGAAGAAAACTCGTTCGCTTCCGACACTCGGCGGTCGAAATGAGTGGAAGCTGAACTTCTTGAAGTGTGTCAGCTATTAAAAAGTAATACTTTTTATTAATGAACTATTTAAAATGTTGAATTAATCTAGTACTTTTCTAGTATAAGTAAACATGAATTCTAAACTTTCTCAACTTATTCCAAGTAAAATATTAAAATTTTTAAAATAAATTAGAAATATTATAAACTTACGAAACACACGACCAACTTCAAAGAGTTGACCCCACCCAACCACCGTGCACATTCGTCCATCTCGAATCGGAGCATTTCTTCCGGGTAAACAGACGGGACGAACGTAGTCAGTGAAATCCACTTCTTTCTCGAGTCTGAGGAGTGAAACGTCGTTGACGAAGCCAACGTCTTTGTACTGGGGGTGGAGAAAGATATGAGTGATACGAACAACTTGTTCATATGGGCTTAGGACCGTTGCTCCTCTCCTCAAAGTCCCCAACCTCGCGACCCAATAATCATCTTGGGCACTGAAAAATCAAATATCATTTATTTTTACTTTTTATAACTTTGAAGTGAGCTTATAAAATAAATAGAAGTTTTTTATTACTGGTAAAAACAGTGTCCAGCACTTAGGAGCCATTGTGAAGAAACGAGTGTTGCTCCGCATTGATATTCTCCGTCCTTATACAAGGCAGCCTGCCATGGCCATTCTCCTGGAAGTGCATTGGCTCCTCCAACAATCCTAAAATCAAGCAAAAATTAAAGACTTTTAATTTGTTTGTACTCTGAATACAGAATGAACTAAAATTTTAGTTCATTCATTTAACTCATTCATTATATTAATTAAAGTTAGTAGGGATAAAAATATTGTAAGCTCTAACTAAATTAGCATAAAGTGTAAACTATTAAATAAATTCAAATAGGAATTAATTTTAAATTAAATATATTAACTTTATTTTAAAATTAACCTTACTGACCTGGCAGTCGGAATAGCTCTTGGAGCCACACCACATTGTAAAGCTTCACAAGTGACTCGGACAACTTGACGAGAGTCGCACGACGTGGGTTGGAATCCCAGTCGACTCTCTGTGTCATTCCCTTGAGAAAATTCATAGTAAATTCCATTGGGTGGTCCGTCTTCGGCCATTCTCTCCACGGCTTCAAAGTCCGAGAAAGTGAGGGCCTTGCAAACTGCCCGAGCCAAGTCTTTCACTTCCCAATGGGTCACAAGGGGAAAAGTCTCCACACACAACTTTCCCCAAACTCCCTTTTTCCTCACGAGGAGATGTCCACTTCTCTCGTAGGTCGCCGGTCCTTCGCCGCTGCTTTCCCCGATCTTCACGCACTCGGTTTCGTCATCACCACGTGGGCAGTCCCGCCGCCCATCGCATACTTGCTCTTGAGGAATGCAAACTCGAGAGGCCGAACAAATAAACTGACCTTCTTTGCACCATTCTGAAACATTTTTGTAAATTGTTTTTAAAAACTCAATCTATGTCAGTTTTAGTTTTCACTTTAATTTTTAATATTTGTGTGAAATTGAGGTATTCATTATCTCACCACATTCATATTCATCAGAAAAATCACGGCAATCTGCGACTCCGTCACATATTTTCCTATGCAACATTTGAGCTCTTAAAAGATCCACACAAAGACATCCTTTTTCATCCTGTTAAAGTAGATCAGAAAGAATTTACGTCAATTTTTAATTTATGTAAATATGAATTAATGAATTCTTAATCCCAAAAAAGGTTCTAATATCCGTAAACTTTAAATTTTTTATCCTATTTTTTCATCTTCTTTTGGTATATAATGTTAATTAATGTGCATAATTAATGAAGTGTCATATTTCCTAGAATTTTTTGCTTACCGAGTTATCACTGCAATCCCGAATTCCATTACACTTTGCAAAGGCAGAAATGCACCGACCGTTATCACACCGAAATGTTCCATTTCCTCCACAAGGCGGTTCAGGCGGTTCGTCACGTTGAAAGATCCCAACACGAGTTGGAAGAGTCGTTGTGGTAAAGTTGTTGAAGATCTCCTGCATGAAAAATGGGTCATTGTTCTCTCATTTAGCAGGATGATACGAATTGTGGAATGGTTCTCTAAACAAGGGGATCCTTTAAAGCCCCTTTTAAAACAATGACATTAAAAGCTCATTCACAAAACGATGCTAAATGCTCGCCATTAAATTCATTCCATGCTTTTTCTTCTCTTTTGTTCTCCCCAAAAAGGGGTATTTTTTACTGGGTTAAAAGGTTAAATAATTTTGTGCATTTACAGTTAGAAGCTCCTCAACAGTTTGGCCCTTCCGAAGAAAGAACTTGTACACGGGGGAGTTGGAGGTGTTTGCAGTGCTAAGGAGCGGGACGGGAACATGGGTTCCGCCAATAGAAGCGAATTCGGCTCCCACCTTCGAGTCACGCTCTCCCACCTGCAGAGAGGAAAATCTCTCTTAAGCCAAACACTCTCAGATCTAAACATCTAAACCAAAAGCACAATTTCTTTCAGACTCAAACGCCAGACACACCGAGAGTCGAACAAGGAGGCGCGAAATCTCCTCTTTCATGCCCGTTTCATTCCAGTCATCCCATATTATTACATATTGTATTAAATTTATTAGGTACATCTCTCCTCCCTTTGTCATCATCATGAGAGGAGACACACGACGACACGAAAGGCCCAAAACTACAAAAGTGATTTGCAAAGAAACGAACCTTCATGCTTTTCTGTTCGCGGACAACGAGATTGACATTTTGAGCCGACACGTTCCTCGTCGCCACCCCGTCCTCAATGCCCATCATGAGAGATAGAACTTTGTCTATCGACCCTTCAATCTTCCCGTCCATCTCCTCCCTCTTTTCTTGGATTATGAGTGGCTTTGGGCGAAGCGGCTGATTGATCCCAACGTAGGAGCGAACCGGAGGGAACAACGGCTGCTCGACGCCTGTTAGGACAAATTACAGATAAAGAGGAAGATTGAGTCTTTGAGGAAAAAATGAACCGACTACTTCCGCTTGCCTTATAACTTATATAATCATGAAGAATAACCAAAGAAAATAATAACTATGTTATATTTTAGCTTCTTTTGTTCTACGATTAAGAATGAACAACCAGCAATTTATCATAATGTGCCTAGTGCCTTGTATGCTTAATTTGCTTCACTCTACACAAGTTATAGGTATGTTAAGTTTTGTGAAAAGGTTTAATTATTAAGAAGATTCATACTTCGAGAATAATACATACTCTTATATAGTCATTTGAGTATATGATTATGAGTTATGTGTTCTTTTAAATGTAATACTTTCATAATAAAGCGCATTATAACTTTGAACTTATTCTGTATGATATAAGAAATTGTATCTGTTAACTGAAACATGTAATAGTTTGAAGAATGCGTGTAATTCTTTCATGAACTTCATTTATAATTTGTGTAATTTTGAGCGAGGCACATGTTTAAGCAAAATAAAAAACCTAAAGGAGAATGACAGAATGGAGAACAAGACGCGGATCTTGAAAAGAACAGAGATATGTAGTTGGTCTATTCATTAACTACTCATCTCCTCATCTCCAAATCCTCGGTTTCCCGTTCATTTCATTATCCTACAGGCTACATCTGCTCATCTCCATGTGTCATCTGCCATCGGGGAGAGATGACACAGATTTGGAAGTCCATTTACCTGTTGAGCTGCTCATCCTCGGCTCTTCTGTCGTGGCCGTGGTTGTCATCGTAGCAAATGTCACTGTTGACTTCCTCATGGTCACAAGGGAGGGTTCTTCGGTGGAAGCCACCTGCGTTGGCGGGATGGGAATTGAATGTGATGGGAAAAAAGACTCGACTTCATCAGGATCTAATTTGTAAATCTGCGGGGACGTGAGCTCTTCATCGACATACTCAACGTCTTCTGGCCCTTCGCTCTTGTTATGGCTCCTCTCATCCGTGTCGTTCACATGGACGAGATTCACAGGATCAAAGTCTGACGGAGGTGAAGGAATGTGCGGAACGAGAAGGTTGAAAGTTTGGAATGGAACAGGCTGGTGGGGTTTCTCGGAAATCTCATCGCTGGTTTCCTCCTTTGGTGGTGGGATGACTGGGACGGGGATTCTTGGAGGGTCTACGACCCGCATGGCCCCATGATCCCCCGCCTCAGAGATCTTGTCAGGAATTGTGGGTTGGGGGATGGGGAACGCGTCCAGCCTGGCTTGCTTCTCTCCTGGAGGAACTCCGAGGAGCATTGGGCGCCAAGGCTTCTCGTCATAATACTCTTGAAGCTCAGGGATCACTTTGTCAAAATTGAGGGTTGGCGGACGATGAGGTCGTTGAAAGGAACCTTTGCGTCTCAACTCCTCCTCGACTCCGCGGCGGAGTTCTTCCACGAAGGACGGGCGGGACGTGAAGCTCTCCACGACGCTTCGCTCCGTTTCAATCGAAATAGAGGTTTTCTTTGGAGATTCTTCGTCTTCTGCTTGTGCTTGTGATGACGAGGATAATGAGGATGAGGAGTCTTGGAGCGGAGTCACAACGTAGGAGTAATTCACATGGGGAATCGGAGAAGGTTGGCTCTTTTGGGGAATTTGAGACGAAAGGGTGAACTGGGGAGTTTGAGACGGGACTTGTGGGGATTCCCTGTGGATTATCGGACTTGTGATGAGTAGCTTCTGGGAATTCTGAGAACTTGGTTTATCTTTACTTAAATTATTATTTTTAGTCGAAGTGGCTGGTCCTCCGTGGGTTATGGAAATGGTTACTGGCGGCGGAGGAGTCAAAGGTACGAGTGGATTCCCTTTAGTCACGAGGGAAGGGCGCGGCTTGTGGGTTTCTAAAATGAGGACTTTTTCACTCGTCATCGAGGTCGGTGGACTTGGCGTGGTCGTTGGGGTAGTCGTCGTGGGGATTGGAAGCGTTGACGGCAGATGATGATTAACGTGATTTACGTGATGGTGGTCATGACCAGAATCCAAGAGACCGCGTGACTCTAAAGGTTCTGAAGGGTTGAGTCCTCTGGACAGGGCACTGAGGTATACGGCGACGCCGACGATGGACCCAACAGCCAGAGTGGCAAGGACGATGGAGATTGTGAGGAAAAGCGTCGTCCTTCGTGTCCCGCCATGCTCAGGACACTCACCACTGCTCGTCTGGAACGTCCACATGCTCCAATTTAGGTTTTGACTCATAAGATTTGCAAATTAAGTGTATATAAACTGTATAAGAACAACAACTTTATAAAATCGGTTACGCTCCGTATGAGCTCTCATAACACAGTGGAAAGCTAACAAAATAATAACGTCAAAAAAGGTAATTTAAATTTTCCTTAAGTTTGCCTAATCTTTACAAATTCTTATTGACTTTGACCTAAACTTTGTGTGTAATGAGCAGAACTCTTAAAGTGTGTGGATAGACAAGAAGCTTATGTGTAAGTGAATAATAAGAGCTGTTCCTTCCGTGGTCATAAATTCGCCTTTAAGTGTCGCGTTGTTCAAAGCATTAAAGGAGATGAGACCACGCGTCCACGAGGCTCACCTTTTGTATTTAAACTCTAAACTGTTTCGTGGAATACATAGTTCACTCAAAGTCATTTCTCATCCTTTAACCCAAAACGAAGCGAGCATGCAAATGGGATTTTAAGATGAAGGAGATTTGTGAGTAAAACAGTTTCTCATTCCATCCGTCGCCCCTGAGGACAACTCACTGTCCTCGTCCCATCTCGCACATTCCAAGATGTACGTCGCTGTTTGAAACTTCCTTCGCGGAATGCTTATCGTCCCTCTTTAACTTTACGAAAGCATATTTATTATGATAGTCGAGGGAAGAATGTGCAATTCCAGGGTGTGAACTCACGGGAGTGTAGGAGTAGAGGGAGGACGGAGCATAGTAGTTGCTGCCGTGGAGATCTGCCCGGTAGCCCTCCTCCTGCAAAAGACAATCTTATTAAGGACTTCTCAGCGTGGTTCGTATGTGGGAGGAAAGGGTTGTTGCTCTCTCTCTTCGCTCGAGTGGGATCCAACGCTCTGGGATCATCTCCTCTGCCGAGGGAAGATGTGTGTGGATTTGGAAGGAGTCTGAATGATGGGATAACGGAAGAACACTTCCTCAATCCTCCACCAAGCACCACAACCACGACGAAAAAGGAAGGAAACATTTTTAACTACCCAAACGTATTTTTATTAAAAGGTCAATTTCGTACTTCGACCCTTAAAAAGAAATTCCTGAAACTACTATATATGAACTAACAGTAATAGTAGGATGCTTGTTGCTCTAAGGGCCCTCAAGGCCTCGGATCCCTTTCAATAATTATCACTTGGTTTATAAAGTGCTCTCGGTCAATGGCCCTTCAGCGACCTTCACCGTTCCAGTAGATTCCACTGGAGAAGCAAGCAAGAAAAGACAAATGTGCCCTTAAAAAAATATATATTTACCTTCCGAGGCGGGAGTCTCTTGGAGTGGGCGTACATGTCAGCGGGGAACGAGTCTGTCCATGGCAGCTCGCGTGGAGTTGAGACGACGACTGCGAGCCGCTGCGTCTTTCCTTCGCCTCGCCACCTTCTTCTTCCCCCAGGCACCCACCGACCACAAGTAGGAAATGAAGGAACTGCTCCCGGCTCCCTCGTCCCTTCGTCGGCCTTGCTGATGGGGAAGGTCAAGGTGGCACTCAGATGCCCAAGAAGACACTCCACACACGTCCCCTTGAAGGACACAAGTTCACTCTCCTATCAGGATCCGAGTACTGACTCACTCAGTATTATTGATGTAAGAGAGGATCTCTGGGTAATGGGAAGGCGAGGACGATAAGAAGAGACCCAAGTCACTCGGCCGCTAGACGACGATTGACTCCTCAGTCATCCAACAGCTCTTTCTGGAGCCACGAGAGATTTAAGAGTTGTGAGAAAACCCACAGTAAATTACATCTACACCTCTTATGCTATGTGTGTGAATTGTTCGTCTCGCCCCGTGGCCCAGGAACCACCTCGGCTCAACCAACCCCAATGAGCTATCAATCAAAAAGGAAGCCACTTGGATTGTTTGTCAGCGAGATATATATCTTGCCTCGTTACCTTCCTCATCATGAGACTCATTAAACCTTTGGAGGTTCAGAAGCAAGTCTGAGGGATGATCACGACTAACTATATAGATATTCCCTCCATTGTCATTCCCTTCCTCAATATCCATATGTCATGGAGAGATGAGGGACGTCGTACAAGTGGAAATCAAATTACTTTTCTTCCCTCCCCATTCACTCTCAAATCGAGGTGTCCTTTGATTCGAAATTCTAATTCAAAATCGAGGATTTATGCTCTTATGAACTTGGTAATGAGACAGAATCGTAGAGTTTATGACGATTCATTCAGAAAGGTTCTCGGAGGAAATAAACCATGTTCTTTATTCGCATTGTTCAAAGCCATGTGCCTTTTAATTTGTACACTTGTACTCTAATAGACACGAGGGTGGTACAGGTGTTCTTACATGTTGTTCAATTGAATCGAATGGAAATATGATAATGGATGAATGAAAGAGGATTTATTATGCATGGAGCATATTATATGAGTTAAACTATATCTAAAATTGCATTGTGGTCTTATGTAGGGCTCTGCATCCGCTTTCTATGAAACATCAATAATTAATTCAACTGTGATTTTGATGAGCTTTGGCTATAAGGAGTGTTGCTATTGCTCCTATGCTTCTTTCTCGCCAAGGTCGCCCTTGCTCTCCAATTTTGAAATCACGAAAAAATTGATTTACACGAGGAGGATTTTTGAAGATCTCGCTGAGGAGTAATGAGGTTGGGTGAGCGCGAAGAGGGAGTTTTTAGCTGGGCGATGATGGTGGTGGAGGTCTATGTCTCATCCTGGGGATGATGATGTTCTCTCTTGCTCAGCCTCATCGCAAATGCTAATGAGGGATGGTATAAGTAGCCATTGTGAGGAGCTGAGAGGAGATGCCAGCTTTATTGTCACTACAAGGCTTCCTTCCTAAGGCCACGCGTTCCCTCCCATTACTCAACCAAGAGATTCCAAAATCTTCATATTCTCCATCCACACTCAAATTGCACACTCACACATATACAGAGCACCAGAATATCTTAATGGCAAATTTCCATTTAAGTTCAATGCTGACAATGAGTGGCGGGCCCAAAGACTCGCCAGAATACTGATCATCAACTCTCTTCGTTCCACCACGTAATGATATGGGTGGTAAACAAAGAAAGCGAAGAAGAGTCGAAGAATCCTCTTCCTACCATACTGATGCTTCTTGGCCGCCACCACTAACCCCACCATTCACGCCCCTCCCGACCCTCACGGCTTTTATTTTAAAGCTCCTCATTGACAAAAAACAATATTCGCACTTTGCTCGACTTATAATGAACAAATAAGAAGTTAGCTAGAATAACAACAATAGACGAATCCCGCCCTAAATCCATATTACATACATTCACGTGTATGTTATGTTTTAATTTCAACCAAATATGCTAATTAAATTTTTTGCTCGAAAATGCGCTGGATCTTCTCCTTAAATTACAATGAACCGCGCGGCGTGCATAACCTTCATGCAATTAAAGTACATCTTTATGGACTCGCCGATACATCCAAGCATCTCATTACCATTTTTTCCCCTACCAAATCGAGATTTAAGACAAATGAAATACGAATTGAGGAAGAAGAAGAGCGATGAAATAAATTGAGATGGAACAAAGGGAAAGGAATTAAAATGCAACCTAAACACTTTGTAAAAGAAGGAATCATGACGTGCAAAAGTATGGATAGGATTAATGCAAGCAGAAATGAATGTTTCGTACACTTGTATACCTAGTATTTAGTAATGCACTATACAAAAGTCTCAAAAGAATCTTCCTATTCATTTATTCTTATAAAGTGGAGGAGTCATGGCTGTAATCTGTCACTATTCAGTGAATAGTATTCACTATATTGTCAATTGATCAGATGAAATGAATCCTTATACAAAACTATTGCATTTCATCCTATGGAAGAGCAGATAAAAAGTTGTAAAGTTCACAAATAGTGTTTTCTTTCCAAGTTCTAGTAATGTTCAAGTTTCAATTCTTTTCTCATACATTGAATACTTAGGTACTGTGTTACGTTGTACGGGATATCTTCATCTTCCTTCTGTAATTTGTTTACATTCATCATAAACATTAGTCAATGGGTATATCATCTTCCATCATCAGCTCCTCGATTCACAAATTGAATAAACACATTTAATATATACAAAGAGCTAGAGTATGGGTGTTATAGTAAAAGCATAAGTGACAAATTAACAGTTCTCTCTTCATCTTTGATGTTATCTTTGGTTGAGAGCGATGAATTGGAGTTGAGATAACTCGAGATAACCTCACATTGTAAATAAAATGAACTTCACTCTATCATTAAGCAGACATAGAGAATTTTATCAGAGTCGGTGCGGAGATTCGTATATTAGGTAATAATAACAAACATGATGTCTTTCTCTCACAGTTAGAGCTCTCACAAGTGCCTGGGTTCTTATGAGTAAGTAATATATAAGACATCTGTCTGATGTATGACCAAGTCATATCTTGGATTCTTCACGGTTTGATCCTAGGGGTTGAAAATGAGTTTACTTTTTCCATTTCACAGTTGTGTCGCAAGATCCAAGACGTTTGTTCAAGCGCGTGTGTGTATGTTTCTCCCCGATAAGTGTCTTAAGCAAAGGGTTGATTCTTATGGTCCTATATGTGAGTATATAAGACTATACAACACTCATAATGCGAGACTTGAAATAATTTAAGGGCAGGGTGGAGCGAGAGGGAAAGGATATTCCTTGGGGGAGATAAAAATAGGAGAGCAGCCGTGTGGTCGGCAGATGTTCGGGAAAAGGGACGACCCTTAGAAAGCTGGTGATCCAAAGGCACTCGCCCTCACTCGCTCGCTCTCCTTCCTCCAGTCAGCATCTCCATCATGGATCTGGAATCAAGACTAGAGGCTATCTCGGCTAAGATCGACAAGATCCTCGGGGAAGAACCCGAAGAGCCGCTGCCAACCCGCGGAGTGGAAATCCGCTCCTTGGAGTTTTGGCGATCTGTGGTCGCAGAGTGTTTGGGCTCTTTGCTCTACGTCTTCTTTGTTTGCGGCGTTTCGATTCCTTGGACGGGGCATTTCCCTCCGTTTCTCTCGGTCGCCTTCGCCTCGGCGGTCATCTACGCTGCTCTTACAATCCGACTGTTCCCGGGGTCCCATCTCAATCCTGCATTTACAATCTCACTCGCCTCGATCTCCCGGGTATCGGCGATCAAGACGCTACTGTTTCTTACAGCCCAAGCCGGAGGAGCCATTGGAGGCTCAGCAATTCTCTTCGCGTAAGTTTTTCTTCTTTAGTTAACCTTTTAACTCCTTTTTAAGAAAATCACCCCCTGTTGGGTCTCCCATGGGATTTTGTGGCTTGCCTCCAAAATGCTCGTTAAATGGGATCCTTAGCGTCGCGGTTGTATCTAGGAAGAGTCGTAATTAATATAATTATAAGTATTTTACTCGAGACCTTTTTATGTGTAGGCTCCGAAGGCAATCTTACGCGTGTGATCTTTCCCATAAAAACCTCACACTTGAGGGCGTAAGCTTTACACACATTTTCATTATTAGACCAACACGAGTTCAACAAGTTGTTCCATATTCATTGGGAATATGGTGTAAAAGGGGTAGTTAGACTCAAGATTTGTTATCTCTCCTCTTAATAACAGTACAACATGCAGAGCAAATCTTTTCCTCAAAACTCAACAGGTGAAAGGTGGAATGACAAGTGAACTTCATTATTCTAATTTTCTACTTGAAATGTCTCATATTTATTGAAAGGCTGTCACAAAGTGCCACGCAAAGTTTGAATCTTAAAAAGGGTCTTGAGAACAGTAAAAATTGGGATTCAAGGAGACTCCTCTTTATGTAACTTTATTATAGCATTTCCTGTGTGTGCGCATTGGGCCTTGAAGTTTGTAAAAATTAATTTATAATGGGGAAAAGGGCACGGTGCAGTTAGATGACAAAAGAAGAGGATGATGATTATTTATCTCGCCTTCTGTCCGAAAAACGGAGTTAATAAAAGAGTCATATGGAGTTCATTGAGTCTTTGTTTGAGCTCCAGATTTCCCGATAGGTTTCTCGACTTTTGTGGGAAAGGAAGAGGGGCACGTTCATTTTTTAGCCGAGTGGAAGTTCGGAACAGTTGCGGTTCGCAGATGGGCTCATCTCTGCTCAGATTGTCCATTCACGGGCCGTTCCCCTCCAGGACCCACGCACACACACATACACACTTGTCGGCGAGACTCGACTCACTCCCGACCGCACAATCACTCAATTAGCCAATCTGTTAATTTTGTTCCCCGAATCTCACGTTAATACTCCGGATGATTATCCCCACTCAAGTCTCCCCTTTTGAATCCTATACACTCCCGCATGAATCCTTTCTCGCACCCTCGCCATCACCCGACCTCGCCATCATATGAATAATATCAATATCGCATTAGGGAGTTTATTATCTCTATCACTTGAAGTTGATCCTCAAATCCTCACCCTCAGCAACAGCCTTCCCTCACCCTTCCCATCATCCCTTTCCAAATGGTCCACTTTGCTCCCTTTTCCATTACTCCCTTCCTTTCCCTATTTCTCTATTCATGCAGTTATATACAATATTTACAATTACACTAACATTAAGTGTTTCTCAATGTAATTGCATTGGAAGATACATTGCTATAAAATATATTAGTTCCTTCGTTGCTGAGACTTATTGGACGAGAAGAGGAGCCCTTGGGTTGAGCGTATGCACCATAATCTCTAGCTTTCATTGATGTAATGGATAGAAAAGCATTCCATTCCACTTGGCCCGCTTAGAATTTCCCTCTCCCTCGCAGAGAGAAATAATTGTAGAGATTTTCGGTCGCCGACGGATATTGAAAAGTGAGGAGAAGATGGAAAAGGGCTTCTGTGCTCTTCCTTGGGTCTTGGGTTCGGACCTTTTCCCTCTCATTACAAAGGAGATTTTCAAATCTCCTTGAGGTTGTGGAAGGGAAGGGAGCAGATGTTGGACAGGAGGCTCGTGTTCTCGGGACATCTGCTCCCTCCAAGGAATTCCTGCTTGCCAGGTGCTGGCCTGAGTCGCCTACTGACCCGAGCCACCACACACTCCCGGCCCTCAACCTCCTTCGTCCTACATAAAAAAATAAAGAGGACCCGAGATTTCCGGTTCTTTATATCTTCGATGTACTTCGGTGTGGATTTTATTATGATGTGTTTTCTCTCCTTGTAGCCTGACGGTTCCTGGGTATCAAGGAAGCCTCGGAGCAACCACCATTGCCTCTCATGTCAGCCCTATTCAAGCATTCGGTCTCGAGCTTCTGCTTTCGTTTGTCCTCACCCTCACTTTCGTGGCGGAACCGAAGAAGACTCTTCCAGTGGCTGCCGTTCTTCTGGCCGCAACCCTCGTCGCTGTAAATGATTTTCTTTATTCTTCTCCAATCCTCCTTCAGATCGTTCAAGATTTTTTCTATTTATCCATAATATTTATGTGTTTTAGCATATGTGTGCAATTACTTTAATGGGCCTTCTTGTCAAAGGCCCTTCTTGAAACTGCTCAATGAAATTGTCTATTGGTAAACTCTTGGGGATGAAAGACTTTTAATAATCATTCCTCTCGGCAATGTTTGGATTCGATGAGGGAATATATCCGCAAATTGTGCTCATATGATCATTTTATTTGTTGGTGAATAGAAAAACACGAGTCACGTAGCATGAAAATGGAAAGTAGGAAAGCCCTCTTGACATTGACACATCCAAACACTCACACTTTCGTCAACTTTAACCGTGAAGGAGTGTAAAGCGCGGAGCGCAGTTTTTTCGCCGACTCACACCATCTCAATGCTCAATAGGATATTACGAGGCGGATTGGATCGGTGTCACCTACAATGTTACAGCCTTATTCCCTATTCAGGCCCATCATAACACTTTATTCCAATAAACTTACACATTATGGCGTTAATGAATGAGCGTGCATCGTCGTCGCAGAGTTAACACTTGAGGGCAACAAATAAAACGGACATAATCCATCAATCCAATGTGTAGGTTAACCTAGCCCAAGAAATATTACGAAACGGCCGAGGAACATAGCCAATTATGAAGGAAAATTATTTGAGAATAATGACACCGTTTATGGCAATTTGAGGTCCAAGACTCCTTCTCACTTTTATCTCTCCCTTTTATGACTTTCAAACAAAAACACTTGTGGTTCCTTCGCTTTTGCCGAAAAACACATTGCAGAAATACGAATGTCTTTTTTAAGGCTTCAAGACCATTTTCCTCAACCGTAAAGTTTTTAAAGGGTTTTTAATCCCCTTTCACGTAACCTAACTATGCAAAAATTCCTAGTTTTCTCAGGCGTACAATAATTCCCTTTGAGCAAACTTGTATTTCCCAAACCTTCCATTTCCTATATTCGAGAAAAATGAAAATATGTAGTTTTTCATCAAAATCTTTCATATGCTTGAACGAGCATAAGAAAACTAGCTAACGAAGTATGTATATAAGAAAACCCTATTCAAAATTTCAACATTGAAGTTTACAGTTAAATTGAAAAATCAATTGCGCATCAACTGTAAATCAAATTTTGAGATGAAAGGAGAAATTAAGTTTATTTCGTTTTGGGAAATTCAAGTTTTCTTCATGAAAAGTCAAGAAGGAATCAAAAGATTTGGAAATCTTGATGGCAGTACAAGTTTTATTTTATTATAAGTAGCTGTTATAATAGCCATATAATTATTCTATCAATTTGATATATTCAAAGTCATATACATACTTTTATGCCTTTCATTTATTATCCCCATCATAAAGGAAGAGATATAAAGTAACAAGAAGATCACTTTAGCATTCTAATGGAGCGTTCAACAGTAATAGTCTTGGACCATATAAGGGTAGAGTTATATTGAATTAGCCCAACAATTACAATTTGGTAACTTCTTCTGAAAAGTGACAATGAGCGGACATGAGGATTTATCCTTTACATTCTCATCTGTCTTGGAGTTAACAAATGGGAATGCCACAAGCAGACAACAATAAATGCATTTGGCAAAAATTGATACAAGATGATTATCATTATTCACTCAAATACATTTATTTCCTCTACATTCTTTTACACACACAAAATAAGAGAGTTGATAATAAATAAAAATCGTTTGGTCTTGAAGGCCAGTCCTTCTATGAATCCCACAGAGGAAACAAATTGATTAAGAAATACGAAGAAGTCCAATGCGGACAAGTCCATCTATAAATGATTACCCATTCAATTAGTATAAATCATCAATTGACTAAATAAATTAAATTACGCATTTTCCCAATTGAGCTTCTCAAAGGATTCCATTAGGGACTCATTAAAGGTGGGAGCATAAAAATGTATGCAAATAATTGTGAGTATGAGCGAAGCAGAGAATAGGTGAAGGATGAATGAGGGAAATAATCTGCATGAAGATGCTCGTGTTGATCATCACAGAGGCTGCGAAGAGGAATTAGCGGTCTTTGGATACGGGTGGATTTCGAGGGCATACACACTCCACACGTTGTTACGATCATGATGAGTCCTTTGTTGATGGTAGTGTTATTTGTTGAATTTTGCAGCTGCCGTGCACGGGGGCCGGCCTCAACCCGATCCGTTCTCTCGGCCCAGCCTTCGTGATGAACAAGTGGCCGAGTCACTGGGTCTTCTGGCTTGGGCCGATCCTTGGTGGGCTCTTGGCCGCCTACCTCCACCGCTTCATCTTGAGGAAGAATCCCAAGAGCAAAGTGAGAGGGCAGCCAGGGGATGGCGATTCCGTAGAGTCTCCCTCGCCAACACCACCAACACAGCCTGACCGTAAGCACCATCATTCAGCGTCTCTTGAACACTTTTCTTAAGAAGCACTGCTTAGAAATTTGGATTTCTCCCCGCCAGAGCGAGCAGCTTAGCCAGTTGTCATTTCCCCAGTACTATTCAAATTCCTTTTCCTTTTCGCCTCAGTCAGTGAAGATTCCACATCACTTGTCAATTTTGATGAGTTGTCTTTAGTACAAGTACAATGTATTAGATATGCATTGAGAGATTTGACTTGAATATTCAAAGACTTATTGGCTTGAATTTAAAAGGATTTGAATTTCTTTAGAATTTCTATCACTACATATTAATATGCAGGGAAGGTATGTAAATTAGCGTCTTTTATTGTTCCCACTTGGCTCTTGAAGACTTCTAGTTAAACTGAAATGCATTTTGGCTTATTGTTGTTAAATCTGCTCACGTTCATAACTATCTCACCTACTACTCTTTATTCTTGTTAAAATAATAAAAGCATTTTAATAGCTTATTAATTATGCTTTTGTCATCTGCAGCTGTAAGGAACAAACGTTCCTCATGCTCTCTCATCTTTACTGTTTCTATGAGAGAGGAGTGTTTAATAATAAGGTTGCCACCACCAGTACGTGTGTTTTATATAAGGATAATGTGAGGCTTTAAGGATTCAAATTGCATATTTGATCTGACAGCTTTTTCTTCGTCTCTCACCTTGTTCCGTACAAGTACAACTAGAGCATCTCGAAACAATGGTCGAAGAAGCAACCGATCCTCCTCTCATATCTTCTTCTCATGCATCTCTGCCATTTTTTAATTGCAACTTTCCTCCTCTATCTCAATGACAATGACAATTGAATGTTGTTCCTCCAACTTGATTTCCTAACCTCATTCGTCAAGACGCCACCACGTTTACCTTACTTTTCATTCTCACACAGCTAGATTCGAATATAAATTAATGAATGATTTCTCCTTCAAATCTCTAAAATGATCCCTCTTTCAATTTCCTCTTTATTAATTTCTCTCTATATAAAAACTAGGTTGCTCAGACCTGAGCTTCCTATAATTTAACCCATTAAAAGTGTATGCAATTAATGTAAATTATAAAAGCAGAGACACAAAGACACACTGAAGATGCATGTGATGCGACGCTTCTGTTTCTGATTACCGTTCTGACTCAACAATTTTTTTGTTTTTACTCGTCTTTATGCAGATGAGCTTTTGTTATTATGATTGTTATACATTTACTTATCGTAAGTCGATTGACGAGACGACGAGGCAGTAAAGAATAATATAATAATGTATTCGCAACTTACCTTGGATCAAGTCAACTACTAGTTTGGAATTGGTTTTATGGGTATGTATATCTAGGGGTGGTATAATGTCTTATTACTTTTGAAGCGTTTAGCTTTTATTACTCTCTTTGTTTTCCAACTTGATCTGCAAAAAAAGCGTCAATAGAAATACTTATTGGCTTCATTTGCAATCTACAAAATGTTGTGCCTGTTCAATTGCCTCTAAGCTTTATTCAAGCGTGATTGTTCTCAAATACATACTTTTAATGGGCTTGGATTGTGAATTAAGTGCAAATTTTATAGACCTTCTCTGATGTTGTTTAGTTGGCTTATACAATCTCCTCGCATTTAAATGCCATGCAAGAACAGCTCGTACATGACTATTTGATAGAAATGGTTGCAATTAGTTTCGTTACAAGTTTATATGATCCTTTTTTGCAATTAGGGAGTAGGAAGCTGGTTAAATATATGCAATGCCCCTTTTTTTCATTTCCTTTGCCACATAAATATAGCAAAAAGGGCGAAATAAAAGATTTGAGATATACGGAAAAGTTTTAATTGATGTTACATGATGTTTACTGATTGCGTTTTTTGTATTTTTAATAGGCTTGCTCTGTGAGAGATTTGAACCGATTTATGGAGGAACAAGAAGTTTGTACGTCAAGCCCTCGCCGCCACTCCCCCGCCAAAATCTCAACCGGTCCCAGTCAGTCTACCAGTCTAAAAGGTTCGAAAAGTACGATTGCCCGAAGAGCCACGAAGGGGCGAACAAGCGACTCCTCCCAGACGCCAACTACGAGAGTCTCTACGAGCAGCGACATCAAAAGCCCCAACACCAACAACAGCAACAGCCAACCTACGACATGACGAGCGTGGCCAAGGGTTTCCAATCTGGTCCGCCTTCCTACGACTCCAACTATTGCAAGACCCTCGAGCGGAGAGAGCGGGAGAATCAATCCAACCGAATCATTTCCCAATACGAAGGCGTCAACCCAGGCAACAAAAACGTCGAATTACTTGAAACGAGGAAAATGGCCCATCAGCCGCCGCCACCCCGAAGCTTGTTCTCCGTCGAGCGAGAGGGACGGCGATACGCTCCAGCTGGGCAGTCAGAAAAGAATTACGAGCTTATTGAGCCGATGAAGAAGATCGAACCGCGAGTCTTGGCCCCGGAAAGAGACTCCACGTACTCGAGGATCTTGGAGCCGCTGTTCAACTCTGCGAAGCCTCATATGAACTTGAGCCCTGCTGACACAATCACGTTCTCGTATCACTGAAAAGATCCCTGGCTGGTCCTGACTTCAATCCTCGACTCCTCCAAGGATTTTCCATTCATTCCTCGCAAGACAAAGAGATAATCCCTCATCTGAATCCAAATGAAACCCAATAGTGGAGAATTCGCCTTAGATACACTTGACGATACCCATTTACCCTCCATGCCTCATATACAATTACGCCCCATTGTCTGTAACTATTCCTATATAATTGTTATCTATCTCCTGTATAAGGCTTCAATGTATTTACTACTCACTAAGGAATCGGCTTCGTGTGCCGTACCGTATGACCATTTTCCTAGTATTGTACAATTCTAGCTATATATGCCATGTATTTATCAAAATATATTATTATAGAGGTAATGAACATACCTGTATAAATCGACCATATAAGCGTTTTAAATATCTAGTAACTACCTTAAATTATAAACATTTTCTTTATATGTTTATTTATTATAAGGAATGTATACTATTTAGGTATATAAAATAATAAGTGATTCGAGTCCATGTGTATTTTCAATGTGTATTTAATATTGAGAGTATAATTGTGCATAAATAGTTAGGAATGTCGAATGCCATTAACTAAGACTTTTTTCAACTAAAGGTATGTACAGAGCTTTAAACTACTGAACAGATTATAGCTTGAGAAGAAATAAAAAATATTTTAAACCATATTCATTGTTATTTATCTTGAAGTGTATTTGCATTCATTGTCAGTTCCTTAATCCCATATTACCATACTCATTGAGACAATAATACATATGAGCTATTTTGTGTAGTATGCGTTAATTGCAAATGAGCCTTAGCCCCTTTGTTCTCTTTTTTCATGCGGCAGAGACAGAAGAGGAAGAGAAAATGAAAAGAATGAGGAATTTGCCTCAGCTCATTTTGAGGGAGGATCTGGAACATTTTGAATGACAAATGAGTTATGGGAGTCAACTTGTGAGTTTGGAGAGATTATTACCTAAATGCATCATACAGACATGGCTCTTACACGATAAAATATTTGACTCATTATATTAGTTATGTTCTTTGGGCATTTTACAAGGATCAGGGGCTTTCCTTCCCCATTCCTTCTTGTAGGTAAAATCCAATGATTGCATACCTATCCCCACACATGTGTATTTGTTTAGGAGGGGCGAGTTTTTTGCAAAGTTCGAGTATTTTCTCTCTTGGTTTCCTCAACGGTCCGTGTCGGGCCGATGTGGGCAGTTGATCGAGTGAATAATTGCGGGGAGGGGAAAGCGGAGTCGTAAAGGCTGAACGAAACTCGGTCCGTTGCCTCGCCCTCGCACTCTTAACGAACTTTCGGCGAGATGTGGACGCTGCAGAAAAAGATCCGGAGGACTCTGAGTCAAAGGTAACATTTAATTATTCCCCATTATTCTATCTCGTTTAAATACTCAATAGCTCAACTGGCAAGGCCGTCTTCACGGCGTTAAATAAGACAATTCCTTTAGGCATGACAGCAATGTCATATTTTACTCCCTTTATATTATTTATGAGAATAAATGATCAAAGTCCGTATATTGTTTCAATGACATAGTCAGCTATTTTGTATAATAAAATAATTAAAACTTTAATTAATCCAAAATTAAGGTTATTTGGAATATATTAAATGGCCAAGTGGATAGGCCACACTTACTAGATATACTGATATTGTATATTTATGCTTTCAATTGAAAGTGAGACATAAAATAAATCAAGATTACAAATTTTTCAGACTCCCCAGACGAATATCAAATTCATAGAAGTTGATAGTTTAATCGAGAGTTAATCCCCAGACTTGTTATTAGCTATGCTAGAGTAAAAGTGAATGAGTAATTTTGAGATCAAAATTCAAGGAATGATGGAATGAAGATCAAGATTGCATCTTCCATCTCTGCAATTGAGATTAAATTGTAAAAGCTCTGAAGGAAAGTGAGCTTTTAAGTGCATAATAAAGCGATCATATGCCCGTACTTTCTGAACTTTCGAGCCGTTTGTATTAAAATGAAATTACTTTTAATGCTCAGATCCTCATCTCAATTGTTTGAGAATCATCCAAAAATATTTTCCTTTTTGTATTAGAAGGAAATGTTTAGAATTGAACGCTCTTGTTTTGTTGTGCATGTTAATCTGTGCAATCCAAACCTTTGCAAAGGCAGCTTTGAGTTTCCTATTTAAGCCAAGTCAAGAAAGATGCATGGATAGGCAATTGAAACGTTTATTTTTAATGGTAAATAGATTATTCATTCTCAATTCTAAACAGGCGCTTTCTTTGGGCTTTATAGTAAAGTCGGCTGGTTGACACTTTCTATCTTTACTGTGCACACTTGCATTATTGAGGCTATTCAATAAGTTCTGCAAACATTAAGTTTAAGTTTAAGGTTCTTAGTACAAGACATTAGCAAGAGTCAAAGTTAAAGGCGAGTGTGAATGCAAATATGAGTATTTCAAAGCTATAGACAAACTCTTGACTTTATACGGGATTATACCTATAGAACATGGAAAAAAGGTTTCTTAAGAAATGCAAATGATGAAAGATCCGGGAGCACTTTTAGTTAATGATCATGTGGGTTGTAAAAGGCGTAGGCGGATTAGGAGCCGGATCCTCTGGAGAGGTCGAAGGGGGGTCTGACGCTTTGCCTTGTGAATGAAATGTGCTTAAAAATGATACTTGTGCCGACGTGGTGATCAATGGGGAAGTTGGAAGGGTGTTTGAGACTGGCTAATTTATGAGGTTTTCTTGGGATGGGTCCTACCTGGATGTCTCTCTGTATTATCATAATTCATTAGGAGCAAGGTGAGACAGTTAGGAATCCTCTGGAGTGGCTTAGGTATATGGGATATTTGTATGGGAGGAAGACTCCCTCGTTTCCGGTCCTTGAGAGATGGAGGGCGAGGAAGGGGTGAGTTCCTGGAGGGAGTCCCATCCCCCTCACTCGATCTTCGTCCGCCTCATCGGCCAGTCGCTCTCTCCTGAGCTCCTCGCCAAGAGACTCCCAAGACTCTTTGGAGGAGGTGTGTTGTGTGGGCGAGGAGCCTCTCCCTCACATTCCAGGACAAGACACGAGTGAGTGAGGATCCTCCGAGCTTCCTAGTCGGGACGAGACCGTAAGGGAAAAATTTTAATTCTTGGAAATTCTTCTTTTGCACCCTCCCCTATATACTGTTGTTGGTAAATAAGGCAGGGAGATACAAATAAGTGTACGTGAGGAGAAAGGGAATATTTTGAAAGAGGGTGAGTAAGTAGGGTGGGACGTGGGGACGAAGTGTAGCGTGGAGAAGTGGGCCAAGAAAGTGGACGACCCACTTCATTCATTCAAAAGTCACCGAGAGGGATTCCTCGGGAAGAAAACTCGGAGCAGTTAGTTTAACATAGGCCTAAACTTGGACATTTGACGTCCCAGCGAGGGAATTATTCACGTAAGAGAGATGTGAGGAGGAACAAGTAAGAGTCGTTTGGCAGCTTGAACGATTTCACTTTCATTTTCATTCCTCACTGTGTTGTTGTTAAAAGGCTTTTAAACTCCTTGCTGGCTGAGCTGGTGGCCGTGTTGTGAAATAAATAATAAAATAAGCGAGAGAACCCAACCACTCTTTTATCAAAGGGACTTTATAAGACTTTTCCAAAGGAGATTTGAGAAATATATAAATTCAAAAGTTATGAGATAATAAGGAGTCTTCCTTTTGTGCGAATAAGTGAGGGATTTGTCAAGAGTGGAAACGCAGTTCTTTGTTGAAAAAATATTCAAAATATTCATTCTCTCCGTGATTGTTGTTGTGTAGGAGTGAGAAGAAGGCTCCGGGGCGGAGTGCGACGATGGTGTCCCGCCGACGGATCCTGTCCCGCTCCCGGGACGATCTCACGGCTCCAGAAGCCCCCGCGGAAGAAGAAGACGTCTGGTTCTCGAAGGACAAGCTTCTAAAGGTAAGTCAAACTCATGGAGTACTAGCAGTACAAAAAGCTTAGACTTTACCAGGGAGGAGGCAAGGACCATTTTTTTCGCTTATGTAATACAATGCTAGTGGGATTCTTTCCTCTTGGCTTTGCACGGCTCCACGTGTAGGATGTTCGGGTCGGGAGCCTTGCGGCCTTGGACGCGTCCTTGAGCTACGCTCCCGGCTCCGGGGCGGGCAGAGTGGTCGACCTTGTGGGCTGACCCAGTTTCTTTACTCCTTTCGCTACGCTCACCTTGCTGACGCAACGGCCGTGGCGGCCGTCGTCTTAGGGCGTTGGCGAAGGCCCGCTGAAGCTGCAGTGTTCTTGTTGCTCTGCTTCCGACTCCCCCCGCCGCCTCCTCCACCCACCGAGACACATATAGGAGCAGAGGCTCATGGGTCCTCCTCGCATCTTGAGAAATAGAGTGTTGCAAACTCTCACTCTCACTTCAAAAAAGAGAGAACGGGCTGAGGCCCTCCGGCGCTCCCCCACATCATCATCATCATGACCAACATGATGGCAAGCATATGAGCGGAGAACTCGTCACCCCTACAGCTGTATATAAATTCATAAGATAGAGGATTTTTGCCGCTCCCACGAGGAACCCGCTTCCGCTCACACAACACTTGCAGTAATAGTTTACTGCTTACTTTGATAACATGACAAAAACTGCTTCTTCCACACATATGTAAATATTATGCATGGGAAGGTCGCTCTCTCGCCGAAGAGAAACAAGGTTCTTGGAGTCATTAGTATTATTATTGGTATTTGTATGAATTTCTTGTTTCCGCCCGGGCCGGATGAGCCTGAACTTGAGAGAAAGTCGCTGTGTGAGAGAGCGACGACACTTGAAACCTTTTCATAAATACGCACGTCCACCACCAAGACAAAACTCGTCCGCTCACTCTCCATTGACGGAGAAGAGGAGAAATCGGAAACACACACCTCCCACTACATGTCTCCATGTCGCTCGGGGTTAAGAGACCATGCGAACTTCCAAGAGACACCAAACACACCCTCTTGAGCTCCTTGCTCGCCCATATATGCCAAATGTACTCTTTTAATACATTTATTACTCCTTTGCATATAAGTAGTAGGTACAAGACATGTAAGAAGTATTTAGATGTCTTGTATGCTGATCAAGACTTTCTACTCCTCATTTGTTTCTCTGTCCAATTACACATTCCTCACACCAGGAGCTTTTGACTTTTTAATATCAAACCTTTTCCGTCTCCATCATTTCATTTCGTTTAGCCCATTTAAATTACTTTTTTTTCCATCTTAACCCAAAGTGGAGAGAAATGAGCGTCGGCATTTTGATCGGCTCCTCCTTTCGTTCAGCTTCTCAATTCTCACTTTTTCAAGAGCCCTATTATTCTCATTTATTCCTCATGAAGAGCACGAATGAGATTTTTATGGTTTGGGTTTTTTTCCTTATTTCTAATCACCTCCAACTTGGCTCCTCGATCGCGATACGCTTGACGCCAGTGGAATTCTGATAATGCTAATTTACCCAATTGCTACACATTGACCATGGCTTTCGCTCTCGAAATGAAGACATTCTCTTTATGAGAATCGATTGATTTCTGCTACTTGCTTACGACTTGTCAAGTACAATAACCCAAACTGCTTCGACCAGCTTCTCAATGAGCTGGTCTTGTCGCAATGGGGAGCGGTAATTGACGAGAAGATGCTCAACGAGATGATGTGGTAATTGAACATGATGTATGTCTCATCTTTCTTTCAGGATCACATCCAGGAGGTCCTCGACAAGTGGGACCAGATTGACGACGAGATTTGGGCGAAGGTGATCGTGTTCGAGAGGAATCGACGAGTGGCGAAAGCCTACGCCAGAGCTCCTGTCCTCACCGTCAACGGATCCGACGATGGGTTTGATGGGTTTCGGATCGGGCTCAACGGGTTCGAGAATCCTATGCGGGACGGGAAGACGGAGGACATCCTCAGACACATTGGACATGGAATCAAGATGAAGATGGACGATGCTGGGAATATCCTAGTGAAGCGAATCTCCAAGAACTCCGTTTTCGTCCGGGCCTGTGCGGACGAGAATGCGATCTCGAACGATGCAGCCAAGCTGAGCAACGGAGCCTTAGAGTTAGAGAAGCCACTCAAGGTAAGACAAAGAGAGTCTTTGTATCACATTTATTTTGTAGAATCTCTCGTGTGTTTGGCCCAACTCATTGTCATCACTTGATCAGCCATGGAGGTTCCTTTTGGAGGTTTAGAGGGTCGATAGGAAATCTACTTCAATTACACATTGATTCCAATCAGACAGACAGAGCGAGGTGAAACGAAAGAATGGGGGAATGATCATAATGGAATTCAAGACTTGCCGTCATTCCGAATACTTAGCCGCCTATTGAGCTCATTTGCATAGAGATAGTCTCCTACAGCGAAGGCGTTCCGACCAAAAGCGAAGGAGTATATAAGAATAAAGATCACACACAATGTTAATTCTTGAGTAGGAAGGGATGAGGCCTTTTTCTGGCTCAAGTGTGTCAGGGCCGACGGCTTGATCCAATCCCCATTGATGGGGGATGGAGACGCTGGGGAGATGGCAATAAGAGATGCTGAGGGAGAGAGAGAGGAAATATTTTTATTCCGCTGCTGTGGAGTGCAGGGGAGGAATTCGCCCACTCGGCCCGTGCGAGGAGGAAGTTGCTTGGGCCGCTAATGAGATGGTGGCAAAGATTGGAAAAAGAATTCCAGCCACGCCCAACCACCTCACCTTCCGGATTCCGGATCCCAGGCGGCCTTGAGACTTTTAGACACACTTCTTGACTAATCTCAATTCTCCAGGAGAAACCTGGACTTGTAGTTCTCCGACCTTCCCTGGGGGTTTTCCAAAGATCTTTGGCGCCATAGGGCAATCCAATAAATGGAAGGATCGGCGGGAATAGACGTTTTTCTCTCACAGTGGCGGCGGCCTTCTCGCTCCGCTCACTCTTTCCTATATCAATAATATCCACGTCTTTCAAGCCCAGCATATTCATATAAATAAAAATAAATGTACATCTTTTTCTTATAAAGTTCTCAACTCTCTCTCCGCCACGGTCTCTGACCACCATTTATACAAAAGCGAGCTCAATCACCACCAAATATGTCCGTTGGCTCACTCAGTTGAGTGCTCATGAAGCTTGGCTCACTCTGCTCACTCCGGTCGCTCATGGATTTAACTGTTGGTTATAAATCAATCTCACTTTCCTCTATCCAAATATTGACCACTTACAAGTCATTTTTCCCCATTCTTCATCTTTCACCTCTTTTTTTATTACAAATGGGGAACAATGAGCTCCTCACATGTCACTGTAGAATTTGGCAATTAATTATTCTTTATTGCGACCATTGTTTTTGACCATCAGGAGCCCCAGCAGAGCCTTTCTAATCTCTTGGCTTCACACTCGTAATTCAAAATGGCAATTTATTATTTTTCTCTACTCTTGACTACTCTACTCTTATTGTGAGTGCCATAAGGAATGTGAATGTATGCTTTGCTCTCTGGTGATGTGGGATAATAGAGGCGACAAGGGATTTTGAATAGTTATTCCCCTTATTAGGATTTTATAGCATTAATGACTTAAATGGTTGGTCGTTTTCCAATCTACGCCGCCACCGCAAATACCTCAATTGAATTTTTACTTAGAAGACTTCAAGAGTAAACAGAGAGTTTTGTCAATTTAATGAGAATTATTGTAAGGGAAAATTCATAAGAAATCTCATACGGATTGAGCACGTGTGTACCAGCGAACATTTCCCTTCACTCACTTTAGAGTCACTCCACATGGCTCCTTGTCCCATTCTTCAGCTCTTCACTTTGGAAAGATCCTGAGCCGAGATTACTCTGTTGAGTTAAATTATTTATAAAAAAAGATGGAATTTAGCTCACCACTTCTCTCACGAAAGGCAAAACCCCATTTATGGCTTTGGAGCGAATAATGAAGGAGCGGAAGGGTACATTTAAATGTCAGGCAAAACTAAATTGAAGCTCGAAGAATGTGTGAGGGCAAGTTTTGTCTATTTGGTTTGAGGCTATATATATATTGTATGAGGATCATTTGAATTGAGAGATCTACAAAGGAGCATGAGTTGATCAAATTGGAATTATGTCGTGTGTGGCGTGAATTCGGTGAATGAGCTTTTGAGCTTTCTAATCAAACCAATTGGTCTGAAGCATAATAATGAGAGTCGCCGTGTTTTTTTTCTTGTAGCTATTTGATATGAAGAAGTTTGCGAGCAATGTGAGTCGGGAGCTCCGACGGGCCTATCCAGACCGGAGGAAGTTAGAAATCGAATGTGTCACGGCTGTGTCTTTCGTCAAGCAGGAGAACGAATTGCTCAGCTGTCCTTGCTGGATAATGATTCTCAACCTCGTGGCCATGGACATGCTCAAGGCCCGGATCCCGCCTGTGAAGTCGAATCCTGTCCCGCACGGGATCCCACTCCCCGCCCCAATCCCCGTCCTCCCACATGACATTCGAAATCGGCCCAAAATTCCGCTCCCGTCACAACTCGAAGACGACGACCCATACAGTCTCGTTGGCGGAGTTAAAATTCGAGACAAGCCGCCAAAGCTACCACCAAGAGACCTTAATATACCTAAGGTAAGTATTTAATTAACTTGCCTAATTTTTTTATTCCGATGAATGTAATGTAAATGCTCATTTTCGTGATTCTTTCCTCGTTAGCTCATTACATAAATTATTGAGGCTTTTAAAGTTGAAAAACTGGACTGGATTCGATTAATTCGTTTGGATTAATAATGTATATAGGATATAGTATATTTGTACTATATAAAAACCTAATAAAGGGGTGTCTTAATAGGCGAGCCACTTGATGTAAATGAAACTATAAATAATAATAAGAATCTAGTTCAATTTCTACTTTTATCAAGGACATTATTCAAATGCCATGTTCCTTATTTCTTCCGCAAAAACTTGAAGTTGTTTCGCGAATCTTTTCAACTAATTATCAACTACCTGTAACATTTGTCTATCTAATCATTAAAATCGCTCTTGATTTTATGCCACTTAGTCGAATCCAAGTCGCGAGAAACTCGAATCATTTCATCTCTTTGATGAGGATGGATGTCTTAAAAGCCTCGTTTTCCCTAATTTTTTAGCCCGACTATGACGATAGTCTGATCGAGGAGGAACCGAGAATCAAGCCCTTTTTAAATTCTTCCCGTGGGAAGGAGAAGGAGAAGAAGGATCGGAAATACGATGACCCTTACTACTGCGGCCTTCGAGCCAGAATCCCCGCCTTTGTCCAGAAAGCTCTTCCATCAAGAAAAGGGGCCGAGGAGCGATTCGTCCCTGGACATCCCATGATGTGGCACGCAAAGTCCGTGGACTCGGGCATGGGTCAGTCAACTCTCTCATGTTTGTCCATTTCCCCACCTCAGTCATTTGTATTCAATTGAAAAGGAATCTTATAGTCGTCCGAGTGGCCATAATTCCATTTTCGTGAAAGTCCACTTTTAATTATCATGAGAGAATGAGAGAAATTAGTGTTATTTTTGACTACGCTTTCCATTGCTTTTATTATTGTGTTTAAACTCCCCACATTTTACTTCCTTCCTCGTTCCTTAATGTTATGCTCAATCAGCGCTGCGGCAAATAATAATAATAATAATATAAGAAACTCATAAATGGACTTTAACTCTTCCTCCCTTCAGGTATATACTTTTTCACATTCCTCACATGCCCATAGCGTACAGTCATTCCCTTTTGTACCAATGTGTGCAGAGTCTCATAATTTACACACGAGAATCTCTTTTCCTCTCCGTATCTTGATTTTCTACTTGCTCAAACGTTCAGCGAACACACGAGTCGGTCATAATAATAAGTACATGTGGCTAATGGCTTATTCGCTTCAGAGCCAGCGTAGAGTATGCGCCAGTGTTCGTATTGTTGGAGAGACTAACGTAAATGGATTTGATGTTCATTAAAACGAGCGTTGGGTCGTTCTCTGCGTGAGTAGCGTGAGCTTGTAGTCCCACACTTCGCACAATTCTGCTCTAATGTCGATTCGCGATTATAAACATGTACTTGAGACTGTAGAGACTTGTTGCATATTTATTTTAATTGTTCCGTCATTGAGGAATCGAGATTGGAAAGAGAGATTAGCTCAAAAAGAAGGCATGAAAAACGACAAGTGAAATTCGTTTGTATTTCCTTTTGCAGCTTCCATCCATTCGAACCCCTATGCCGACCCGATGTCCATCCGCAAAGGCCCGCCAGCTGACCCGAACAACAAGTATTCCTGGAATGCGAACTTTGAGAGTGGTAAGTCTTTAATTTTCATTTAAATCTCACAATAGAGCCTGACAATTAGCAAACTTTGTACATGACAGTAGAACTTGTGGGCGAAAGTGAGTGGGAGAGCTACTGGGAGCGTAGCAGCACCGCAGCACGCTGAATCTGAATGTCTTTTTGTCTCCACAGAGTCGGACTTGAGTGAGTCGATTTACGCGCCGATTTATGGCCGATTGCCTTTGCCTATGAGAAATCCGAACACTTTCTCGCCGCAGACTAGGGGTGCCTTCGTAGGCGAGTGGGAATAAAAATTCTCTTTTTACCTTCTTCCAGATGTGTAGTAGCTTCTCTCCAAACAATAGTCTCCGTTCCATCATTTCATCCTGCTGACGACTCTCTTCGACTTTACTCAGTCACCGACTCCGAGGAAAAATGCAATATTAAACTCTCTCTCTCTCTCTTCTACTACTACCTACCTTTATTATTGTGTATTACTTTACTACTACCTACTATACTACGAACGTGTACTTTGATAATGTATTACATTTTAATACTCCTTTTATTATCCCTTATTGGCATCTTGGAAAATCAATAAAAAAATGATCAACATTTCGAATTTAATACATCAAAAATGTGTCTTATCTTCCGACTTTCTCATTTCATTTCAATCATCCGTCCAATCGTTATACTTAACTTTTATATGATCAACTCAGCGCATATTTAAAATCTGAAGTTTCTACTTTCCTTTGTCGTCCATAAGTATATCTTTGAAAACATCTATTTAATCTTAAGTGCTAGTCATCAAGAATAATTATTGAAGAATCATCTTTATAATTTATTTCAAATCATGCCAGAGCCACATAGGACTCTCACACAGGACATTCTCTTTCAATTGCCCTAATTGTGCGAGCGAAGGGACAGAAAACTCACTTTTGCCATCATGCAACGGACATCTTATTAAATATATTTCTCCACGTTAAGACTCTATTAACTCAAAGCACACCAACTATATATTTATAATCTGGATGTATCTTCTTACACTTAGAATATAAGAGGTAATAGTGTACCAGTCAATCAGTCACAATTAATGCTTTATAACTTTATAACTAGCGCATTCTCCACGCACATGTATGTGCATATGGATCATTAAGAAATCATAAATAAATTGAATGGAAGTACATATTGCAGCTCTCATACATTCCTCATCCCGTTTGTTCATTTTGTAGGTAAGAGACATTCAAAATCTTTACGATGTGTTTGTATCCAGACTGAATAGAGATTTGAACTTATAATCCATCGATCACAAACAGCCTGTTGTTTGACATTGAACAACGTCGAGTACCTCTAGAAACGCCATTGAAGAGGGATTGAGAATAGAACCAAAATCCACCTAAACTTGTTTATGTTATTCTAAAGAGAAGCATTGATCCCGAAATAAGTTCATTGTGAATGTAAGGAAAGGAGTCGAATTTAAAATCTAAATTCCAAGTATAAGTCTTAACAATGCATTTCTTATTTAACATGTCTCGTGTAATTGAACTGGACGTTCGGATTTTGGTTCAGGTAGAAGCGTAAGTTTCAGAACGTCATTCATATGCATAGTATATCCCTTCTCGCCTTAACTCTTCTCTTGTTGATTGAGAATGGAAGTAACTGTGAGCGAAGGGGCCACCGAGGTTAACCTTCCGGCCTTCCTTTTCCTCCTCTTCATTTGCCGAAAATAATAGGAAGACCTTCGTTCGTCCGTCCACCTGAACAACTTCGGGACAATAGGGAGATGGAAATCTGACTGGCTCTTCCTCCGCATTCATTACAATACACAGAGGATCCAAGAGACAGGCTGCTATCTTCTCGAATGAATCTTGGTGGCCGATGAAGGAAATCTTGAGATACGAACTGACTAATCAAACCCGTTATTTATTCTCAATTGTCTCCTTTGTACTATTTATATATTAGACTAAGCTAATGAGAAGAACCTCGCGGCTCCTCACCAACCCGCAATGTCAAAAATCCCCGACAAGTCTTCATTGTCCTTCGCACGTACGTAGAAAATCATAAAACTTTTCCTCTCTTTTAAAACTGAGTTTGGAATTCACAATTCGCATTCAAGTGCGAAGATTCACATTATTAGTAGAAATATTTATTTATAGTAATTTATCAAACATTTCATTTTATCAAAGAATAAATTTGTTATTTACTGCACCTGCATATTTCTTATATATTTAATGCAATATGAACAATTTCAAAGCATACATCTTTAAAATATTTGTAAAATGATTAACGATTTAAATGGTATTGAAATAATGAAATAAATTTTATTTAAACGAGGATGTACATGTGCATATGATATAATAATGGCCTTCCATCCAATTTAAAGCATGAAGTATGAGAACGTTGTAACGGGATAGGCCGAACTTTGCCTCAAACCAGGATTAAAAGATTATCGAGTCATAGTTTTTACATCTGTTCTTGCTAATCCTCTTCTTTCCGGAAAATTAAAATTAAGGTTACTCGAAATAGTAAATGGGTAATTAAATGAGGAATTCACGAGGAAAAAATAAATTCTTCTCTTGTGCGAACTTAATGGTTTTTATTGTAATATGCCAAATCCTTATGAATCCTCTCATCATTTAAAAGGTTCAGTTGCCGAATATACTTATGTTTAGAGAATTTTAAAAAGCATCGAGTGAAGCGAGAAGCTTGAGAATGGATTATTTACATATTCTTCTTGGTTTACTCACGTTCAACTTTTTTGAGAATCCGGAAACGTGGAAAATGTATCGTACATTGTATTCCTAACGAACCATGTTACAATAGTAAATGCCTTAATGTCGATTAGAAGGGCTTTAAGTAGGAAGCGTTTAAAAAGACGCCTCCGCGGTTTTGACTTATGAGCCTTACTAATGCAAAATGTGTATAAAATGTATTATAAAACTAACTGTGTTTTTGTTTACACACTCATTTTCTCCCATTTGTAAATACTACATGTGTGAGCAAGTAATAAGAACCACAACCGTGTGAGTATTATTAGTGAAGGATGTGAGGCATATAGAGAACCAATTAGTACTGGGAGATTTTAGAATACGCATATATCAAATACATGTCTAATTCATATAGTCATAATATGAAAAAAAACTGTTTTGATAAACCGGAAATCTCAATAGAGAGCTCGTAATGATGAATTAATGAACGGAGGGTGGAGGTTTTCCTTGTGGAGTAAAAAAGGGAGTATGTTGAGAAACTGGGTGCAAATGACAATGAAAAAATCGTGGGAAAAAATTAATTAGTCCCTTCACTCCGCTCTCGCTCTTCAGCGGGTGAGACGTGAAAAGCCTCTCTAAAGTATTTCAAATTCATTTTATATAGAGCATAAACATAAATATTTTCATATTGCCATCATCATGAGTATATATACGTGTATTTTATGAGTCAATATATAAAATAATTTAATGTTGGTTCTAACCGAATAAAAATCACCTATAGGAGAATGAGTTTGGAAAAGGAGGAAGAGGCTTAAGCTCACTTTCAACACATTTTATCTTACAAATCTCGTTGAATCGGATGAGACGAAGTATCGTTGGTTTGGAAAGTGATTTGACTCCACACGCGGCGACGGCGGCTTCCACTACGAGTGATGTCAATTACGGTTGGTTGACTCTCTTAGGGAGTCAGAGGGATGAATTACCCGAGCGGCTCCTTGAGTTCATCCACACCGACAATTATTGGAACGACGAAAGAACCTCCGACTCGTCTCACCACCTTAATTGGTTGACCAACCCTTGGAAGGACAAATAATAGGATAACTGTTCTTCCTCAAAATACCATTATCCGTCCCTCTCAGACCTAATGTTTATGACTAGTATGTGGTCAGGGATCCAACACATTCTGATATATGTATTTTCATATGTCTCCTCTCCAATCTATCACTCCTAAGAAACGGAATTATTTTGCATGGATATGTTAACTTGAATACAAATATTCAATTCCCCGTCATTCAATTCACATCCATCTCAATTAAGGAGCTGGGCTGAGTGATTCCTTTCTATTATTGCTATTTAAGAGAGGCCTCTCTCTTGAACATGATTATTTATTTATTTATTATTAAGCCATGTGTGTTACATTCGAGTTGTTCAGACTGAACGTGTGAAATCGCACTGGCTGGGAGATTGTGCATTCTCAAATGAGAGCCATTAAGAATTGAACATTATTATGTTCATTGTGATTAGGGGAAGAATTTAAGGCTCAAAAGTCCACTTGATCATTCCGTTGTTATATAATTGAACAATGCGAACGTCAAAGACTCGTTAAGTGGGGATCCAATATATACCTTTATGTACAAATATTGATCATTGCCTCATTGGGTCTGAGAAACGAAGGTGTGTTTGCGAGTTGTTTGAATGGGAATCATTCGGTCTTGAATTCCATTGTAAATTGTACAAAATAATGAAACAAGGATTATTACGTCTACATTGTTGAGTTTGCTCCTTTGAGAAGGCTCAAGAGGAACTTGAGTAATTGAAGGAGACAATAATAAAGTTATAGAGTGAGAGAGTTAATTAAAGGAGGCCCCAAGTGGCTCATTCAACTCCTCCGCCTACAACAACATGGCTCAACAATGCGCATTATTATGACTATTATTTGCAATAATGTAAAGGCAGGGAGTGGAGGGTGAGGGAGACGCTGCAGCCACAACGAGCATTGAGCCTTTAATCGATGTTTTCTCCCTGTGTGTGAGTCTGAATGGGATTGTTGTGAACTTCTGCGGTGGTGTGTCGAAAGGAGTTCAAAGTTGAATAGAACTGAATTAACTGGGTCTTAAGAAATATGGATTAGGACGGTGGCTCTCTGGCGAAATCTCCATAGGCTCGAGATTAAATTGCTCTTGTTACATAATTAGTTCCGGTCTTCATGCCCACAGGCTGGCAGAACTCCCCAGCAGCAGCTTGGCTACTATTGTTGTGAGAGGCTGATGGAAGTCCACAGAGAGGAACGTCTCCCTCGACTCAGGCTCTGATTCAGAAAATCACTTTGCTATCAATTTCATACTCGCGGAGGAAATTCGTTCTCTCTCCTTACACTTTCATGGGGGTTTAACCAGAATGAGACGTGGACAGATATCCTTACATACATCTTATCCCATTACCTCACCTTCGATCCAATTCTTATCCAAGAGCAAACAAAACGAAGGAGTTCTCGGAAATATTTTCATCACCACCAATTCCTTCGTTTCCCCATAAACCTATTGCTCCTTCTAATATTGTGCTTTTATAAAATTATTACAAGCCTTTTAGCATTAATAATACAAACAGACTATAAAATATAATAAAATAATATATTGTGAATTCCATTACGTGTATAATAGATTTATACAATATATAGTAAATGTAAACTATAATAGAATCCTATATTCTCATCTCATATGATAAGATATTCCTATATTTTTTATTAAAGTAAATAAAATTTAACATTATGATATAGAAAAACCATAATAAAGATTGAGAATCCGTAAGCTTGAATGTAAAATTCAAATTGAAATCTCATTCTTTTCACACCAAGATTTTCTTATCCTAATCGCAATTTAAGACATTTCTTATCAAGTTCTTTGGGTTGAACGAAGAAATACTCTCATTTTTACACCTAATTTAGTTCTCTGTGTTATTAGACCAGGCATGTGTATCCTGGTATCTTTGTCGTATCACCGCGGTCGTGCGTAAGAAATGTAAGAAGTCATCTCTTTATCACTCACCCACCATTATCGCATTGTGTAAGGGCTTAAAATTCAGCCACGTCAAACTCGTAATTCAATTGTTAAATGGAAAATAAAAATGTATTTACTTTGAGTGCCGTTTAATACTGCTACTTCATCTAACACGCGTTTTTGATTCCAAGGGGTTTTGAGACCAAGGTTCAACACTGAGGACTGAATATGATAAATCACTCTCATGCTTTTTATGCAATCCCACTCTAATGATTTTGAGATATCAAAAATGCACTAGTTTTTATAATCTAACTCTCAGACTCCTATATTAGGTCTGTATCACACTGCGTAACTTCACTTCGTTAGTTTAGAGAAAAAGAAAGGTAAAGTACCTTCAGAGCTGACAATCACCTCTCTGTGCATACATTCCTCGGCATACATGTAGATTCCACCGTATTAATATCCTCTATCCTCACAATACAATGTATTAATGATGTGTAAATGAGAATTGTAGTTCGAATTTCCTAATTTCAACTATTGTAACGATATTTATTCTCTGTACATCAGTTTGTCGAGATGTCGAAGCGTATTGGATTCTTTTGTGTTATTCAGCTCTATTTTATCTTAACTATCTCTTCTAAGTCAGTTGATCGGACAGAGAATTGAATAATTTTTTACTAAGCTTTTGCTATGTTATATTATCTGTATTATGCTAACGCTGTATTTGGCTTATATTTTAATCAAAGTAACTATTAAGAGACTTTATACTAGAGAATGGCTATACTACATTACTCAAATGCAGAAATAATTTCTACAAATTATAATAATGAATAAATAAACACTTCATTTTGAAAATGTCAGATAACCGAAAGCTACCAAACAAGACGGAGAGAAATGGGTTGAAGCATCATACATTCTTACACATCGTATAGTGATGAACATTGTAATCATGAATGATTTTCGAGGAATGCAAAGAGCGATAATTGAAAGAGTTCGTGTAAGACTCGAGATGTTGATTAATGTCTCGTCATTAGTTGTAGCTTAATATTATGTTTGTGAAAACAAATAATTTAAAAATTATTCTTCGCAGGCACTTTTTTTAAAAAATTTTTCTTACATTTGAAATTTATTTGGCGAAATTCCATACAAAGTCATAAATTCACACACATCGTCATAAATATTAAATAGGCTATTTCAACTCACATCCGTGTGAACTACGAAACAATGAACTACTTGAACGAGATAAACAATAATTAGCTTAAAGGGTGCTAGAACTTTGTTTCACTCAATATTAATACTCTTTAATTGATCAGCGGATGTTTTAACCAGTACAGTATCAATTTACCCATTAATTTTTATGAGTGACTTTGAAGGATTCAAATGCCTCAATTTTCACTCATTATCCCCATTTGTACCATTTGTTCAAATCAAATTAGTCATTAATTAGCACGTTAAATAAATTTCTTTTGAAAATTGTAGTTTGGATTTCCCAATTCCAATTACATTGAAATTGTGTAAACTATTTTTTCTTTGTACATCTTTTGTCAAAATGTCAAAGCGTATTGGATTCTTTTTTGTGTCAATCTCTATCATAACTATTATTTGTAAAGATTGTTAAGACATGCAATTGAAAATAATCTTCAGTAGATTTACCTTTTTATATTATATGTGCTTTTGGTTAATGTTTTGATCGAACTTGAGAGAGAATTATTAATCTAAGGGATTAACTATTTAAAAGCATACAATATTAAGTATATGTATACAAGAATACAAATATAGCGAGTAGCGAGTTTCGTTTAAATGTTCTCTTAATAATTACCAAGTTATTTGTCTGAATATGCTATGAATGACCTGATGGAAAAGGATTGAAGGGTGAAAGAATTTTCAATGCACGTAGAGAAGCACCATTACTCAACGAAACCTTGATGTTTCAAAAATATTCTATATTTAGAGCATTTTTCTTAAATTTTCTATTGATTTATTGCAGTTTGCTATTACCAGCAAAATTACTTTTAAGGCTTTTATCTTTTATGAGTTGAAATTTCCATTCATCGGTACATGAATTATTTTAAAAATCTTTTAAGGAGGGATTTACAATAAACAACTTATTTTTACTTTAAGGTTATACCATATAGCATATACTCAAGGTACTATCCATACTTGATTGAACAGAAACAGGATGATGTACTAGTATAATAAATATTTGGTTGACAATAAGCATAATTCCGCTCGCTTGATTGAAATAATCTAATTGAAGAATAAATAATCTTAAAAAATATTTTCCAAACTTCACGACCTGTCCATCAAAACGATGACCACCTCGCCACTTTGTCTCCTGCCTAGCCAATTTTTGACCCGTTCTTGTAAGTGAAAATTTATTTGACGTTTTATTCATTTATTTTCGATCTGATTAAATTACTCAAGAGCAATTTTTTTAGTACCTTTATGTAAGATCCTCAAAACTAAATTGTAGTTTACAAATCAATTCTAGCTTAAATAGTTTGGAAATAGTAGAAGCCAGTTTTTGACGCTTACTTGACGTGTTTAGTTTGAAATGTGAGCTAATATGTAAGTAAAATGTAATAGAGCTGACAGTTCATAATGGAATGAATTTAGAAATGACTATCAATGATAAATTGGGCTAAATGGCTTCATATTCTTTGTATTTATTTATTGACTTTAATATGACTTCAATCACTTCTTAGAGTTATAACTTGTAATTTTACAAAAAAGGAGTCAAGTTGGTCACCTATTGCCAAATCTTAGTTCGTGAGTTTTCAATTTACAATACCTAATTTCCAATAATTAGGGTAATTCACCTATCCCTTAAAGTAAAGTTCTCTATACTTATTAAATTACCATTCAAAATTGAAAGAAGGAGAGGCAAAGTGAGGGACGATAATGAATGAAGACAATGTAAAAAAAATTGAAACAGTTGCTGAACCTTCGTGATAATAAAATATGGTATGAAGAGATCTTTGTGAGTAATAGCAGCTCCCTCCAAAGTAAAGTCCATTTACATTGCATTGTCATCAACAGCCTCTCCTTCAATGTTTATTTTCTCACTTCGCCTCGACAAGTTGATTTGGGTAGAGCCAGAAGGCAAAAGGAACCCAAAAGAGAAAAATCTCTCCTTCACATTCAACGTTATTATTATTATGGTGATGATGATTGCAATCCCTTTTCTCGACTCCTTCCAACTCCCAATGCAAGTACCTGAGTGTGCAACAAGCTGCAATTCACAAAACGAGAAACTCCAAATCTTTCTCATGGCTCTTTGACATCTAACGTCTAATATTAGCATTATGATGATCTTGAGAATCTTGAGAACTCTCAAAAATGCATACTTAAATGTTTGTGGGATATTTATTAAACCAACTCAGCCTCCTCATGTTTAATTCTAATGGGATGATGAGGAGGGTTTGAGCCATCGTGTAATTTCCTTGTTTATGAGCTGTAAACTTATGGAGAGCTTAAGGGGACTTCACCGAGTTTGTGTGAGAATTTTTGAATTTTGAGAAGCTGCATACGAAATGAGGATGATTAGTTTTCTTCATCCTTTTCTTCCTCCCATCAAGACGACTCTCGGTCTCGGTTAACAGACTTAACATCCTATATGCTCAACTACGGAGATTTCTACTGTCCATAGGTGTATTAGATAATAAATACTTTAGTATATATGGATTTTTATGAAATGCGAGATCCTCGTTGTGTGAGTGAAGGCATAAGAGAGAGAGTGTTGGTGGACTGCCAAAGAATCTCTTGAATTTATTGTGTGGATCTCGGGGCGAATGAATATGAGAGGTAAGGTCAGAGGAGAAGGCCGAATTCCCACTACGTGATTCTCTTCTAATCGTTTAAAGGGCCGAACATTCCTTGCGGTGTGAATGCCCTCAAACCCACAGGAGCACACGGAGGAGAAGGGAAGACATCATATAGCCCTTGGAGCCACACAGGGGCAAAAAAGTGTTTAAGGCTTCTTAAAGACCTGCCTGGACAATCCGTAGATCCATTAACGTATACACACACTCACGCAATATCCAGCAAGTTTCCCTTCACACATCTCCTGGGCATCTCCACACTTTCGATCCAAATTCCTGAACCACCTCCTTTATTGCTCTTAATTACAGTCATTTTCTCTTTAATCTCTCCTTCTTTAACACACCCAGATGTCCTCATGTCTCTTTGATTTCAAACCGGCCGTCCGTCCACCCGGACCACCTCGCACACCTTCCTCACTCATTTGGCTTGACAGACAAATCGCACGAACTCCTCGTGTCTCATTTAAATATTATGCTTTATGAAAGATAATAAGGAGCAATTTGGTAAGGTGAGAGGATCAATAATTAGGTTTCAATCTTCACACATACATCCCCTTAAGTCTTAAGTAAAATGATATGCTTATAAGAACGTCGCTAACTCTGCCATATCAATCTGGTTCATTTGCATGAATTTCCCTTCTACGCAAAAGAAAATTTTGAGAGGTAATTTGGGCTGAAATGTGGTGTGGACCTTTGAAAACCTCCTACACATTATTCACCAAACCTTCTTTGCAATTTTACTGAATAAGCATATTGTGAATTACTTTATTTTACTTTCAAGTGACCACTTTCACACGCTACACGTATAAATTGCGATACCTGTGGCGAATTAAATAATAGGTGGTAAGGGCAAAGAATAATTTTTGAAGTTATGAACTTGAAGTGTCAATAAATTTAGAACGGATCATGACTCATGACATTGTTAATATAAAGAGCAAAATGCTTCCATTTCCTTTTCATACTTGATTAGATAATCATCAGAAACTTACGGTTTCTTTTGTAATTAAATCAATTTTCGAGGATAATTAATATTAGTAATTAAATCTCTTGCGGCAAGAGGCCATTCTCTTGATGATTCCTATGAACTCAATATTAAATAAAGAAGTTCTATGCATGGAGTGTGTGAGCTTATTTATGCAACCTACTGCAGCTGTATAATGATAAAAAATAAAATATTCTTAGTTAGTTGCATATATTATATTTATCTTTCACTTTCGTTTATGAAAAATGCCTCCATGCACAATATTACACATTTTATATGATTAGGATATCCAAGATTATTATTACTTGATGTTTGCGTTATCCGAGATGACTATTTTACATAATGTATGAGATGGATTAAGGGATTTTAAATTGAGCAGAACATAAACATTTGCACGGATCAAAGATATGGAATTATGGGTTAGGGAGCAAGGCGAGGTTATTAGAAAGACTTGTGGTTTTCTGACCTAACTCTGTCTCCTACGGCTCATGATGAGGATTCTTCATACTTTCATTTACATTTATGAATTAATCTTATGAAACACGTTCTTTTGTTTAATAAATAACATTAAATGGGTTGCCACTTCATACAGTTTGAACATGTGGAAGTAAAGGGCATTTGTCATTTTTATTAAGAGGGCAGCTGGGGCTCAAATGAAAGTTTAAATGTTAATTACAAAATTGTTAAATGAGAATTTGTATTCCATGTAATGTACAAAACGAGATGAGCGAATGCGAAATATGTGCAAATGAACTTTAGACAGGTGTATGTCACGTAATGGGCTTTCGAGCTAGACATTTTTTATTTCCCATTTATAGCGTTCAAAACATTATATTATTATTACAATTAGTGCTTTAATATGCAAAAAGATGTTTTTTCCTAATGACGCTTTATCTTCGTCAATATCTTATTTATCAGTATTATTTAAAATTAGAAATCACCCTTGGGTCATGAAGTTTTTGCAATGCTGATATGACAAAATATGATATTTTGTTGGTTGGCTCTGTTACACGTTCCGCTGTATGTTTCGTTTTCTTATCTTTCTCACGATCCTCCATCGAGTGAATTTGATAAGTGATGATGGATGAAATTTGTTGATTCAAGATTCGCGACATTGAGAGTTGGAGAGTAAGCATATGAGCGCATATGCAAGAGATAACTACTACTTGTAGTTAATTGTAGTTTACAATTTATGCTTTCGTTAAATTCTTATCATTACAGTTTTTCAACTTTCCATTCATCTGCCAAGGAGCAACAAAATTACAAATCACAATTAATCATAGGTACACAGATACGGTATTGTAGATATTATTCATAAAGAGCTATTTACTTTATTGGCAATATAAAATACAATATTAAACAGCCAATATGGTATAATCAATTGGATTATAAATATAACATTTATTATAATGATGACATTGATCAAATCAACTTATCAACATCGATTTTATTTTTTCATTTCATCTGTCAATCAAATGAAATCAAAACAGATGCCGATGACGGAAAGTTGAACTTGACGGCGTGTTTGCTTTCATTGAGTATTCAAAGCTGATTTATTTCAACACATCACTAAAAATAAATGTTTTTTAAGTTATTTAAGTTATACAACACTATGAATAATTAAAAACATACAAATAACTTATTTATTTAATCTATTTAATTAATTAATAGGAATAAATGACTCTATTTAAGAATAAAGCATAAATAATTGTAATATTATGTAAATAGCAATCCTAAATATGTCACTTATAAATTCAAGAATCAAGAATCAAAATTAACACTTGGTCAACTCTCAAGTCTTAAGTCAATTTGGAAATAAAACTCACAAGAACGAACTCAAGTTGTTATTTTATTACTAATATTACTTTTAAAATAATAACTTTCTTATGCAGAGGCGAAGCTTCGCCTCAAATTTCGTCCTTCGAATCCAATTTAAGTACATGTTTGATTAAAAGACACTAAACCTAAATGAAAGAGACGAGAATAATAGGTGTTTCAACACTCAAGAGAGGCCTGGACTCGACGCTGAAAAGAGTCTTTCTATTACACAATTAATCATCCTGAACCTGTGGGCATCTTTGGCGTCTCCACTTCTTACCATTGGCGTCATTTATAACACAACATAACTCAAGCCTCTTCAAAAAGCTTTCTATATATAATAAAAAGAACATGTTATATATTCACGTATGAATCTTCAATGTTCTGCTTTGAAAATTATAAATAATATTTTTAGCTATTGGAAAAAGTTAAAATAACCAGTTTGGTCTAGTGACCGGGATCCGAATGACGTCCGAGCTCCGAAGCTCTTCGGAGACACGAAACCCTTGAATTGGCATACGGACAAAATGGCATACACACATGACACATGACGCTTGTTTCATAAGTGTTCAATCCGCGTTCGGATTTCCGTCCTGGATGAGTTGGCGGCTGTGTGGTTGATGGAGAAGGAGGAGCTCTTGCGTGGGTGTCGCGCCTCACACTGGAACGGAGGGAAATGAGTTAATCTGTCCCGAACTCCACGACCAGCTGTCCGCAACGATGGCCACCTCGCCGCTTCGTCTTCTGCCTCGCCAATTTTTGGCCCGTTCTTGTAAGTCCACCTTTACTTCACATTTTACTCATTTATTTTCGATCAGGTTAAATTACTCAACTGTAATTTTCTAATCTAATCTAGTTATGAGCTTGATAAATATTTTTATATTTTGTAGGCAATCTTTATTAGAATCTTTAAATCTTTATTGGAAGGTTAACTTTTTAATACAATATCATCAGTTAACTGCATTAGCGACAATTGCGAATAAGAACTTTAACTGGTTTGAATGAGAATTAAGGTTTAAAGAGTGAAATTAATTTTTTTAATTAAATTATTCGGCACATTGCATTTTTGCATTTTGTCATTTCATAACTTTTTATTGCACTTCTCAATAATATTTAAAGAGCAAATATCTAATTATCATATCGAGATTTTCCATTACATGATTATAATTTGGAGTCTTCGGTTAGAGAGGGATTTAATTGTGTAGGATCACGCCAAGCGTGCTCGGATCCCACTTGGAACATGGAGGAGTCGAGTGGAGATTTGAGGTTTCATTCTTATGCCACGCCGACCACGCTCTCTCCCATCCCATCATAATGGCGATATTAAATGAGACAATGGGTATTCTCCTTTTTTAGACAGCAGCGGGTCTCGGATCGTCGTCGCGAAGCCGGTCGTGGATCTAGATGGAGACGAGATGACGAGGATCATCTGGGAGAAGATCAAGGAGAAGCTCATATTTCCCTACCTCAAGGTCGAAGCCCTTTACTTTGATCTCGGGCTCCCGTACAGAGACCAGACAAACGACCAAGTGACCCTCGATTCGGCCCATGCCATTCAAAAGCATAATGTTGGGATTAAGTGCGCCACCATTACTCCCGACGAACAACGAGTCGAAGGTCTCATTATTTATTCTGCCTATCTAATCTTCTCTCCCTTTGCTTACTTACCATTAAACACACATTTATATTAGAGAAATGTCAATGTGAGCCTCCAGCTCTTTCCTCTATGGTCCATATGAATGATGCTGCTATATATGCCATTATGCTTCGTCTTCGCCCTTTATTAACATCGAGTGAATTCCAAGCCATGCCTGAGAGCTTTTCATATAAATTCTTTTATATTTGCCATCTACGAACACCTTTTCACGCACTCACTCAGCTTTCATATAATGTATTTTCTATTCTGGGAATTAGGAGCATAAGGCAAATTGATTTTTTTATTGAATGTTCCTTCTAAATAGATGACTATATATTTATAGAATTATAAATGATTGTGGTTTGAGCATTTTTCCATCGGGATATTACCTAGGACGCTAAAGAGACCTTGATTGGAATTTTATTGAATTAGAATTAAAAATGTGCTGGGTGAAGAATGTTCATAATTCAATTATTCATATTCAAGTACAAAAGTCCTTTATGTTCCTTTATGGGGAAATTCTAGGATTTGTGTAATAATGGAATATCGGTCGATTCAAGGCTACTATCGTTTCGCTCTCATACGATTTTATTATTCGCGTATTTTTACAATGTCTCGAGATGTGTAGTGATGGATGAATACGCATTCTTTGTCAAGCCTCTGCTCCCTTTACGACCCAGCTATCAGGTTTTTACACACCACTTATATGAAGTGCTTATGATTGACTCGGCTTTAACATTAAATCAATCTGTTATTGCAACCATCACTTTTAACCACGCTAGAAATAACATGCCAAGCTTTGTAATCTTTTGCTGGCCTTTTGCAAACTAATGCTCAAATTGAGCAGAGCTCTCTTCAACCCTTTCCACTTTCGCATTTCCCATAGTTTCAACCAAAAAAAGTGAAGTATTATGCAGAAGCTCAATAAAAATTGCCACTTCAAATTGGATAGCATATTGCCCAAGTATTATAAATATGCACACTTGAATGAGGATATATCCAATAGCCGAAATGAATTCCAATCCCACTTGCTGACTATGAATTTTATGAGCATTTTCTCCTGGTCAGGCTCGCTATGGAATAATTAAGATTTGAAATGAACCGGAAAGTTCCGCACTCACAATAAGGATCTTAAATGGGAAAGTTGTTGTATAGAGGAGCGAGAAGGCAAAACAGCGGCTTCATAACTTCGTTCCATTCCATCTCCATTATTTTCTAATGATCATGACCTATTTTTCCTCCTGAATCTTTATTTAGCCAGCGAGAGAGACATATCTCAAAGCGTATTACGTTGAACAGATGACGCCGCAAATACTTTGCTAATTATCTGGATCATTTTTGTGATTGATAAGGGCAAGGCCCTTGTGGCAAGGGCGCTCACTCACATTCACTTCAACTCAGAGTTACGACTCTTAAATCTACAAACAAAACTTCCATTTATCTCAAATATCAATTTCATTTGTCTCGTATTATTCTAACTTATAGTTAAGTGTGAGCATAAACTTGATATCCCACATGGAGACATTGAAACTTTTTAAATTCAATTCAAAAGAGCATATTGTACAATTGAGCATTTAGGACTTTGAGCCTCGTTGTTGTTCCTCTTTTTATGACTCTGTGAGTGAAACGCATGGTGCTCATAGGGATGATGAAGATGGAGAGTTGGGAGATGAAATGCCTTTATTATTTTAATTCCATGTATGAGAAGAATGGCAAACATAGGGATTATTATTCCAACTGGGTAATCGTTTCTAATAGAAGTGCCAACTGTGTCCATTAGTCTCTCTTAGCTCTGTCGAGTCATAAAAAGTGAGGAAAAGTAAAAGCAGAGTCCAAGAAGGTTACGAACGGTGTATCATGTTCTCCTCATTTCAAATCTCTATCGAGAGGGCAATTAGATGGAGAGTGATAGAAGTGATGGGGAGTGAGAGATTTGAGAAAGAAGAGTGAGTCTCCTTCAATTCGGCTTATTAGTAAGAATTTATAGAGCTGAGAAGTAGGATGAGGAGAGGAGGATGAAGAAGAAGATGATGATGATGAGTTTGGCACGTAAGCTCCTTTGGCAATTCTCTATGCTTGGCAGGCGCCTTCGCTCGTTTCTTGCATTTTTGACCGGGGCCCTTTCCTCTCATTAACCTTAATGAGTACTGGGTCGCATGGTCTATATGGAATGGATGTAAGATGATCTGAGGAATTTGGGTTTGCAATTGAATTTTGTAATTGAATTGTTTTTGATAATGTAGAGTTCAAGCTGAAGAAGATGTGGTTGTCGCCGAATGGAACGATTCGTAATATCTTGGGCGGAACTGTGTTCCGGGAGCCGATCATCTGCAAGACGATCCCAAGACTCGTTCCAGGCTGGACGCAGCCCATTGTCATTGGTCGTCATGCTCATGGGGATCAGTACAAAGCGACAGACCTTGTCATCTCGAAGCCGGGAAAGGTCGAGCTCGTTTATTCACCGAAGGACGGCGGGCCCGTCGAGAAACATTTAGTGTTTGACTACAAAGAAGGCGGAGTGGTGATGGGCATGTACAACACGGATGAGTCCATTCGTTCATTTGCTCACTCGAGCTTCCAGGTAAACCCATCAATTACCAATTTTATTTATTTAGAGAAGGGGTTAATTTGAAAAATAATTATAGGCTTTTAGCACCAATTTTTAATTTGGGTAAATTGAAGTTGCTGAGAATGATTGATTTATTCTACTTTTCTTTTTTATATGATAAGAACAAAATTCATTTATCATTATCTTTTCTAATGGATTTAAAATGAAGATTTTATGATTTTAAAGAATTGAAATTAAAATGTTGATATTTATTGTCTTTTTGTCTAGATTGCATTGCAAAAGAAGTGGCCACTTTACATGTCAACGAAGAACACGATTCTTAAGAGATACGACGGTCGCTTCAAGGATATATTCCAAGAGATCTATGAGAAAGATTATGTTAAGAAATTCGAAGCGGCTGGAATCTGGTACGAACATCGACTCATTGACGACATGGTAGCCCAAGCTCTTAAATCCAATGGAGGATTTGTTTGGGTAAATGCTTTTTTTAAAATTATTTATGATTTATGATAATAATGTTTACTCGGATTTTTCTTAATGTGCTTCTAAAGAATAATTTAATAATTATTGAATCATAAATATTACGAACCTACAATAAAGTCAATTTTATTTAATTTAAATAGAATAAATTTTATTAAATTTAAATAGAATAAATTTAATTTAATTTAAATAGAATAAATTTTATTTAATTTAAATATAATAATTAATACTTATATTTAAATACTTTGCATATGTTTATAAATAGCTTAAAATTTATATGTCAGACTTTAAATTTAAATTTAATTTTTCCAGAGTTGCAAGAACTACGATGGAGACGTTCAAAGTGATATCGTTGCCCAAGGATATGGATCACTTGGACTCATGACTTCTGTTCTCCTCTGCCCTGATGGAAAGACGATTGAAGCTGAAGCTGCTCATGGAACTGTGACTCGTCATTATAGAATGCACCAGAAGGGACAGCCAACATCAACGAATCCAATTGCTTCCATCTTTGCTTGGACTCGTGGGCTCCTTCACCGAGCTAAACTCGATGGAAATGAAGACCTTAAAAAGTATTTTTGTCAATTGTTTAATCGTTTTATCCTATTAAGAAAGTATAAATATTTAATAATAAGACATAAAAATACTTTTATGTATAACAATAAATAGTATTAAGTGTAGGAAAAGGTTTAATTCCCCAATCGCCACGCTGACTGAAAATATGATTTTTTATTCGGTGCCAATATTCATTATTGAAAACGGGGGAAATTAATTCGCTGAAAGCTATGTAGGAAGCATTTAAACCATTAATGGTTTTAAAAATGTGCCGAAAACAGATGCTACATTTATTTTATCTTGTTTGATTAAAAAGTAATTAAGTTAAATTACATAATTTTGAATACAAACTAATAGCTGATGATTTTAAATGTTTCAGGTTCTGTGAAGAGTTGGAGAAGGCATGTGTTGATTGCGTGGATTCCGGGAAAATGACGAAGGACCTGGCTGGTTGCATCCACGGACTCAAGAACGTGAAGGAAGGCATGTACCTCCATACATTGGATTTCCTCGACGCCATCAAGGATCAACTGGATCATAACTTGAAGAAGAAGTAAAAGGAAGAAAGGCTTTTAACGACAGCATTACACTTCACAAATGATTGCCCAATTTGTTTTTAATTCTCCGACTTGATTCTTTCTTTGTTTCTCCCACAAATTTAAGGGTCATTCATTTCACTATATTTCATCGTCTTTTCAAATCTCCAAATTACAGATATTTTATTTTACTTCCCAAGAGTATTAAATAAATGAATGATGGATTATAAGAACACAATATATAAAATAATATTAATTGTTTTATTTATTTATTTGCTTTTATTTTCCATATTCCTCATATCATTTTCTTTTTCGTCGTTTAGACTTTTACTAACATTGTTAAAAATTATAACACTTCTGTGATTTAATTTCTAGTTTTTGTACTTCTTTTCTCAACCTTATTAATATTGAAAACTAACTAGTGAAAGCGGTGAAAGCAAAAACACTTGAATTATTGAAGTCTTCCTTAGTCTTGATTAGGATTCTAGAAGTTAAGATTTAAATAGGTGCAATGAGTCATGGAATTATATTAGCATTGATGACTAAGTCAGAGGGAAATTGAAATCTCCTTGACCGAGTTGTTGAGAAAATGTATCGTCAAATGATCTCTGGACTAATTGTCATTAATTACCTCAATTACCTTTATGCTCATTCCAGCTCATTTCAGCTCATTCTTATCAATGAAACTTGAACTAAACTTGAAACGTGAAGTAACTTAAAAAAATGTAATGTCCGAGCAGAGCAGCAATTAATGAACTGCCTTTAAATACGTTGAAATGAATGGAAAGTACAAGGCATTTAAAAATATAAAGTAGAATAATCTATTCAAAGAAGGAAAAAGTACTTAAGACAATATGTCACTTGTGATTTACTAAGGTAGAGAAGATGATACAGAAGCTAATAGAAGTTTTTCTTAGAAGCCATAAAAATGATGACGCTTTTCTCAAAAAGAGATATTTCATTGAGGATATAAATATATATCCAATATGTGCTCCATAGCAAACAGTATCATTTTTAGAAAAAGTCCAAGAAAGATTACAAGATCCGAGAACATAATAAACTATGTGTATAATACAATATTAGGTGCTTCTACGTTGACGTACCAAGTTATTAAATGTATTCAACTTAATAAGATAAGCCAATGACGTAATGCACTTACAAGCAATAAATACACTAAAATTACATCCGTGAATATAATACGAATTAAAAGTGTTGAGAAGAAAATCTCATTTTCTACTAACATTAAATACATTGCATATTAACATTATGGCATACTAATGATATTTTGAATTGTAAAATCAACTTTTGCTTTAAGCTTATGCTTTGTCTAACTCTAAGCTAATTAATAAAACTAATATATAATATTATAATATATAGCAAATATTTTTTCATATTTAAGCATACACTCTTGAGCCATTCTTTTGTTTGTTAATAATATGCAAACTTATGCTTAATGATATCTTTAGTAGCATACTTTTATAAGACTTCAATAATTAACCTTATACCTCACGGGCTCTTCTACCTAATAATCTTAATGTTTAAGCACACGTTGTATTGTGGAAGAACGTCATCTTCACGGCTCTGTGATTAACGTCGTAAGGTGAAGCGGATCCTCGCATGCCACAAAGACAACTTTTTATCACTTACATCTTTTACGGATTGACGAGCAAGCGAGAGAGATATCACATTTGTTATTTTAAATACTCAACTTACCTCTTTTATGAATTAATAGCGTCATAGTCGTAAATTGTGCTGGAGATGCGAATGGCATTGAAACGAATCCTCTTGGTCCACTCAAACAATCAATTATCCAACTTGTGTGGGCACTTGCCAGACTCATGTGGAACCAGGAGGACAAAAAATAGCCAATTTTAGCAATTTATTTGAAGGGATTAAATATGGAGGTGAGTCACATTTAAATCAAATACTTGGGATCTTTTTTCATTAAAAGTTTCCACTCTTTAAGGAAAAAACTCATCCGAGGGATAAATTGTCAATAAATCACATAAAAGTATTACATGCATATAGTTTAATATGGAGTTGAGTTTTATTTTAATGTTGAGTTCAAACTCTCTAAAGCATCCAAACTAATGATTTTCATCAACGTCGTCAGTTCAAATTAATGTTTTGCGTCTCCGACGTCAAAGTCAAATGTCAGTAATAAGGAAGAAATAGTTAAGAGAGATTGTACTCCTTTGAGTGTTTAAGGTGATTGGACTTCCAAGAAACTCGTCACTCCGGGATCGACACAATAAAGCGAAGAAACAACCTTTTTCTGTGGAAGCCGGCCGGTCGCGTAGAAGATTATTTTATTATATAACCTTGAGGAACACTCGGGGATAGTATTGTATGGCTATAGGGATGGAAATGATGGGGATGGAGAATTGACTTAGGCGACATGAGGAGATGAGTTTTTGTTTACAAGGGATCATCTTTCTCTTAAAAAGAGAGGTCATCCTCAGCCACGACTCCTCACAGTTCCATTCGCTCTCAATGGTCTCGTCTGGGAAGTTGTTCTGTTTAGCGGCTCTCCTCGCCGCGGCCGCTGGACAAGAAACGTTCATCATCACAACGACGGATCTTCCGTCTGAGGATGTTCCGCCACCGGACACGACCACGGCCAAGAATAAAGAACTGATCCCGACGGACATTTACAGTTTTCATATCAAGTCACACATCAAGTACAGATACTCCTCGACGAATGTCACGTCCAGAGTGGCAAATAGAGATAGTGAGAAGCCCCAGGAAATTGGTTTCTCTCTCATCCTTCCTGAAACTGCTTTCATCTCAAGATTCTCAATGTAAGATCTTCTATAATCTATGTTTATTAACATTTATTTACTGCTGTGAACCATTACTCATTTGTCTTAATTCTCACTTCTCACCTTCAATTATTAATTATGCAATAAGGCAATAATAGTTGAATGAACCTGATAATGTCACATGTATGTATTATATTTTATACCTTGCCCATTAGGATTTCATCTTTCCATTTCGACACAATGATTAATAATTTTACTACGTCGTCGTTGTGATTTGTGATGTACCTAACTTGAATTAAGTAACACCAATATAAATATAAAAACATTCAATATAGTGGCGTATATGAAAGGTGCAAATTGTAGTCAATATAAGTAACTTATCTTTTCATACCAATTGTATTGTATTAAGTTTTTGTATAGGTATTTAACAATTCTAAGAAAATGTATTCATTTCCACATGGAATACATTATTGTTTCCCGAATGTTTAGACGTATAAGGTAATTGTAATTGTAAAGGAAGATATGAGAAATCATCTTTAGCACGGATTATCAATTCAACAAATTATAAATACAAAATTAGAATTGGAAACAAAAACTTTAATGCACCAACCTTGGAATAAATAGGAGTACTTACAAGCATGATACGCCGGCGCCTTAACCCCGATTTGCTTTATTTTTTACCTAATTTAAATTCTAGGGGGAGATATAAGACTATGCTATCTCAGTTATTGCCATATCTCACCATTTTATTTAAAACTCAATTTTAATGCGAATTCGCATACAAATTCATTGTAAACGAAATGCACAGAGCCGAACCGTAGATTTCCTTGCTTTGCCCCTGTGCATTTCTTTTTACTATGCATTTCTATGCAGAATCCTCATTAAAGTGAAGTTTATATAATATCCCTTATTTGAATCAAGAAAGCTCCTTCCTTGAAAATTATTACCGTCCTTTCGATTCAACCCCACTTAGCGCCCCAAATAATTAGAGCGGGAAATAAAAGATGAAATAAAACATTAAAATCAACGACTTTTCTAGTGAAGAAGAGTGGACACAGGACAATTGATGTACTTGGGCATTATAAAACAATAACAGAATAAGCATGTTCAAAATCTGTAATTTATGCTTACACCATGTTTTTCCCTCAGCCGTTCCCTTGCACCAAAATAAGGGAAATTATAAATGAATTTCACTTTAAAATTAAATAAAATTGTAAGTTATGGCTAATAAGTGATAGCATAAAGTCTTAAACTCCCCCAACAATTTAAATAATAAAAATAAAGCAAATCGGAGCTAAGGGGCTGGCGTATATTCCTTGTTAGCATTTGTATCGTGTCGTAGTAAATGCTAAAATTTAGTAGTAAGAGGTATGATGTCCTATATGGAATACTTGTGGAGTAGGTACTCTTGTGCAAATGAATTATTAATATAATTGTCAATGATTTCGACATTGTCATATTTATTGTCAATCTTTAATTTTAGGAATATGGATGGAAAAGAGTATGTGGCTTACGTTAAAAAGAAGGAGGAGGCGAAGAAAGATTATAATGCAGCTGTCAATCTCGGACAATCTGCAGGAATTATTGAGCAAGAGTAAGAAAATGAATTTTCATTGTTAAGTCTCTCAAATTGAACTCTTGAATGTCATTGAATCTCGTTAATTTACTCGAATTGATCCTTATTGTTGTCTATCTAATAAAATATGACTTTTCATTAAATTATTTTTTAGCTTGAGAAACTCGAATGCATTTACAGTATCAGTCAACGTTCGAGCCAGTGGAAAGGTGACATTTGATCTCACCTACGAGGAGTTATTGAACAGAAGATTGGGAAGATACGAGCAAGTCATAAACTTTAGCCCGAACACAGCTGCCACGGTACAAGACTTCCTTGTCGAAGTGAACATCGAAGAATCTCAAAATTTAACGAAACTTCATGTACCTGACCTCAAAGAGGAAAATACAGGAATACAAATTGGAACTCCATCAAGTATTTTACATAAAAATGCATTAAAACTTAAAAGAATAATATTTTGTTAACTCTTAATGTCCTTATGATTTAATGATTTAGATAAGAAAGGAGTAGAAATTGAACGTCCATCAGGAAAAGTTGCTCATATAAGATGGAAGCCAACAGTAAAAGAACAAGCAGAGTTAGCAAATAAAAAATTGAGTGGCCAATTTGTTGTTCAATATGACGTTGACCGTGAGCAAAACGCAGGGGAAATTCTTGTTAGTAAACATTAGCCTTATTTCAAACTATTTAATTGGGACAAATTAATTTAACGATCATTAAACTTCATTATAAATTAATCTCATTTTTGATTATTTAATCATTATAATTAAGATTACATGGTATAAATAGTAAAATCTGAAGATTTTCGATCAAATTGCTTTTTGTTAAATAGGTGATGAACGGCTACTTTGTTCATTTCTTCGCTCCGCCTTATGTGAAGCCATTGAAGAAACACGTCGTGTTTGTCCTCGACATTTCCGGATCCATGTGGGGGAGAAAGCTTGAGCAATTGAAAGGAGCAATGAAACAAATTCTCGGTGACTTGAAAGAAGAAGATTACTTCAACATTCTCACCTTCTCTTCAGATGTTTACGCTTGGTCCTTGGACGAGAAAGCGGACCCTGAACCCTGGGCAATGAACAGAGGCATGAAAAAAGATCCACTGCCTTTCCCTGCTAATGCTGCGAATGTGAAGAAAGCTCAGTCTTTCATTGATTCCCTCACTGCTGCTGGTGGCACCAACATTCATGATTCCGTCGTCCAAGCCATCAACCTCACTTCTTCAATTAAGTTAGAACGGGATACTCCGAAAAATGACACAAATGGAACAGAAGCAACATCCAACCGATTACCAAATGGGACGGAATCAATGATTATCTTTTTGACTGATGGAGAGCCAACAGTTGGAATTACTGGATTGAGCGAAATTCAAACTCTGGTTCACAAATCAAATGAAGCTCACTCAATTCCATTGTTTTCTCTGGCTTTTGGAGAAGGAGCGGATTTCCCATTTGTTAAAAAGCTGAGTTTGCAAAATGGAGGATTTGCGAGAAAAATCTATGAGGTATGGTACTTGAATTCGATATAATTTTTTTTAATAGTTTTATTAAATAAGTTAAATAGGTTTTATTACATAGTTTTATTAATATACCAATATAAATCAAGTTTAAATTTAGATGTATGGTTCTCTTTTTTTGGCTTTGAATTGTAAAATCATGGGTTTTCAATAATTAGGATGGAAATCAGTATGTTCAATTCTCTTCAACTCTTACTAACTCCAGTGGATAATTAAATAAATGTCCATTTAGGCAGCAGATGCCGAGTTGCAGTTACGTGGTTTCTACAAAGAAATCGCCTCTCCGCTCCTCTCGAATGTGACATTCAATTACACATCGGCAGGCTATGAGGTCACGAACGTCACCACGACCAAGTTCCCCACTGTTTTTGGTGGAACGGAAATAGCAATAGCAGGACTCCTCGTCCCACTCCGTCCCTTGGTGATTCCTCACTCTGAAGATGAAACTGTAACAACCACCGAGCGTGACGCATTTCCCGTTGACACATCCCTAATTGTCAACTCCACCGTCTCGCCTTCGCCACCAGAGGAATTGAGCAAAGAGCCCAACTCTCCTGTTCTTTTAACACCCATTGACAAATACGTCGTGGACGTTCAAGTCGGAGGAAACGGACGGGACGGACCCGTCACCTTTACACACCCAGAATTTTTCTCTCATGACAGTTGGGGGATTTTTGGCCCAGTTGACCCGTCGCCGACTCCTGCGCCAACACCGGAGGATCGATTCCTAGAGAGGCTCTATGCTTATCTCACCATTCGTCAACTCCTCGACAAAGACTTGGCTGAGATTGACAAAGAGAATTTAGTGGACGAAGGCGAGAGTGTGTCGACGACAGTAAAGTCAACAGGCCTTAATTCCACAATAACATGTGGAGCAAACGGGGTTGTGAACGGGACTACGAACGGGACAACTCCATGCGCTCCGATCAAGGAAACCCCGAAAGAAGAAGCTCTCCGGCTCGCTCTCAAGGTATTCATTTACACTGGATGTTCATCCAATTACATGTTGGGTGTAAATGCCTAAGGGGCATTTATTTAAGAACTTTTAATACGAGTTAAGAAATAATTTGAACCAACTATTTTTGTTCCTTCAAGATTTCCACTTATTGGACAATCGTGTTTTTATACTATTTCATGGTTCTTTTATTTTGCTTAGTATGGATTTGTCACATCTCTTACATCCCTGGTCGTTGTGAAACCGAATGCCACGAGCGTCGCAGAAACTGTGTCGACTGACGATAAGCTTGCAGAACCTGACAGATTAGTATCAGGTAAATATTTCCAATTTAATGGTTTTAAATGAAATTTTGAGACTCAAAGCGGTTGATTGCATTATACTGATGTTGGCATTTTGGCATGCACGAGCTGTGAATTCTGAAAAAATCCTATTCTATTTATATATCTTATTTATACTCTTATCATAGTTTTGACGAAATATGCAATCAATTCCTTTTACATTCCTATTATTATAAAGAAACTAAAAGAATCACTAGCAATAAGCTAAACCAATACGTAAGATTTAATGGCATTTTACTAACAAATTAAGGCGATTGTAAAGAATGGTTCTTTGCTTATGGGATTATCGTTAGGAAAATGGTCATCAAATGTTAGATTTGCTATCAGGTTTCTATTATAAATCGTCTTCACCATCTTCCAAACAAAATTTTCAAAGCAAAAGATTAAAAATGGCAATGACCAATTCAATTAATTCACGTTCACACACAATGAGAATGGAATTAGCAGCAGGATATGGTGGAGGGATTCGACCGCTTTCAGCTATGATGAATGCAGGACGACCTGATATGTCAAAGATTGTTCAACGAATTTCATCCCAAGGAGGACACGTCGGATTTTCCAGTCACAATGCTCTCTATGCCATCCGCCCAGTTCCGCTACGACCATTGAACATTGGAGTCAAAATTGCTTCTCCAGGTTCTCATATCGTCAGTTTTCAATCATCACATCCTGGGAACTTTGCTCCTTTTGCTCCTCTTCCCATTTCGCCCCTGGGGAATCAGTTTTCGCCCGAAGAATCCGATTATGACTCAGAGCACGTGGACTTCTCCGAATCCACAACCAATTCACCGCAGCTCACTCTGAGAAACATCCTATGGCTGATCAAATCCAAAAATGGATACGATGCTTTGAACATCAACGGAACGCTGGCCAACATCGCAGAAGAAGATGAAGGGAAGAACGCTGATGTCGGGTATGAGTGCGGATATGAAGAACTTCTCGGCTCATGCAGGCATCTTAAGGACTGTATCATCCCGGAAATAACAGGGAATGGAAATGATAAATATGCCATAAGTGATGCGAAAGAGAAATATTTTTCATCTTACGCTTGTCTCCTCACCGCCACGTGAGAATATTTTAAATTACAAATTACAACAAATGAACTTTAACCATTCTATTTAAAGTGTAGCACTTAAGCTCATTTTCTTTAAAGAAAAGAGCAAGTTCTGCTTAACATTCAATGTTAAATGAAAGGCAATGAGTTTTAATTAGTCAATTCCTATTTGTGCAGGGTTGAAGCGAGTCGACAATCCTATGCCGGAGTATGCTGCCCAGCAGGAATATGAATGGAGAATAGGCAACATTGAAATTCTAAAGTGTTTAAATACATCTCACTGTATGTAAAATAGCTAACCAATATAATATACCCAAAATAATGGGTTGAACTTGTTGATTTTTATGTTTTTAAATGGATAATTAATGTTAAGTGCAATGAGGATCCTGCGAACATCAGCGAAGGAAATAAGAGAAAGAGAAGTTGGCATAAATAAAATATATTATGTATTTGACATTTGAAAGTGGTAAATAATAAATTAAGGGATTTCCTGAAATATCCATTTCTCCGACACGTCCCTCACGTTGCATTCCATGACCCCAAGTGGACTCGGGTCTCTAATATTCAAAAGAAGAGATATAGCATATACTTGTAAAGTTCATAAATATAGGCATTTTCACTTGAGAAAATTCAATTTTCAATCTCATTCATAAAAATCATAATGTGCATATACCTAGGTATTCATAATTAAAAGTTCGTGAGAAAATTTAATTACTGGCTCGTGTTACGTAGATGTAAAATAAAAATATTCAAGCACGTCAGTTGTAGTTTAAAGGGAAATTAATGTTTAAATAAGATAAATGGTGGTGGAAGAATTGAGAACTTACTTTTTCTTTCGGGAAATCCCGAGCCATGAGGCGATTCTCCTCCTCGCCTCCATCAAAAGATTGGTTGGCTTGAAGCTAAAACAATTCACACAATATTAATCAAAACATTGTTCATAATGAACTTTGAGAACGCTAAGTTTTTTATCATTTACATTAATCAGTCGATCACTGCATGCGATGCGAATGCATTAATCTCAAATTACTCACAAGGTCTTTCATGGGTTAATATTGGGGGAATTTCTCAGTCTAGTCTAATATACTTTCAACTATGTATAGTATATATAAATTAGTTTATCTAATAAGAGAATTAAGATCAAAGTAAAATATTTAACTCGGAACATTATTTTGCTGCCTATTATCTATGAATTTATTTAATATTAAAATGTGTTTATCTGCTTATGGTAAATAGAAACCTGAACACTTTTAAATGATGAGTATGCACACATCATTTATTCACATTGGCTCTTCAGGCAATTAAAAAGTAAATATTTGGTTAAGGAATGAAAAGTTTTTGTTAGCCCAATGGTTTGATTTTTAAAATACATAAAAATAGACATAAAAAGGAAAGAAGTGAGAAAAAAGGTGGAGAAGTTGAAGGCTACAAGAGTCTAACTTGAAAAGAGTCACAAAGGTGTGACAAATCGTCAAAGTAGCCTACGGCGTATTATTTATTGACTTACTCGAAATTCTTGACACATTGGTTGTTTCCGACGTTCCTCAGGTAAAACTTTCCATCCCCCACATCCTCGCTAATCCACCTCTGGCTTGAGTCATTGTCCTTGTTTAAGATCTCCTGTGTCAAGTTCCCCTGATGATCAAGCGTTAAAACGACGACAGGGTTTTTTAGTTCTTTGAACCAATCCAACGTGAGATCCACTCCGCTCGTCGTATTCTCCCAATCCCATGCTTGACGATGAGGAAGCAAATAAAAATGCTCACTAGTATTCCCATTCTTCATTAAGTGACCTGAGGCCCAAACCCATCAATTATTAATCATACAATTCCTTCTGGCAACCAAGTAATGAGAAGATTAAACTAACCAATTTTTATTGTGTGACTCATTCATGACAAACTGAGTCTCTAATTGATGAATAATCAAAGCGGAATTTGAATACATCTCTAATATCCTCAAAATGTAAAAGAACATTACCTGAATTTGCATAGAGAGCTGTCCATTTTTGACTATCTTCGTCCCTGTAAGATTCTAGAACTGTGGCAGCTCCTTTAGCCCAATTCTTCCCATAGCCTGTGATCGCCTCTTTGTTGGCCACATTCGTAATTGCGTATGTCCGACGATGGACGAGTTTGGCGGAGGCGAAGGCGGACGAGACGAGGACTAAAATCAACACCTTCATGGTTCACACCTCGTTGAGGAGTGAGGAAAGGAGAGCCCTACTTTCAGTCTTCGAAGACCAGAAGAAGAACAAGGGGATTCTCCTTTTCTCTATTCTAATCATCACCGACCAGAGGGACCTCCGCCCAAGAATCAACCAAACCCCCTCGCGAATGTTTACAATTTACAACTCTCCTTCCGCCCATTGGCCAACATTTTCACCCAATTCTCTATCATAAATCCTATTTATGCGTGTAAGTCAAGGCGGGTCGTGTGGGTCATGAGGGCATTTAGAGTATCAATCTCCCATTTCCTACTCTCATATTCGACATTTTCTAATACATTCAAGTTCAAGAATAATTCATACACTCATTGAATAAGCATTTGAAAACAAACACTATACATTAATATGAAATTCCATACCAATCTAACGTTAAGATAGAATTTGTGAATCATATTACATTGTACATTGTAAGTATAGGGCAGCTTCAATCACAATACAATGCAAAAACTTTAACTTATACTTTTAAACATTTTACATTTTTAGTTTAGCGAATTTAATGATAATATGGGACTAGAAAGACTCACTGAATTTGAACTAGGAATGTAAATTGTAATTTTAAGCAGAAAGGCAAGTGGAAATGGATCATGTGGAATTTTAGCTGAATAATAATAATAACCTACTCTTCATGAGAAACAAAGACAATGAAGTGGTTTGAAAAGAAAACCATTGTATCTTCTGTTATTGTGTCTAATTGTTTACTTTCTCAGCTAGCGTGTGTAAATGAGAAGGAAACGCTAATTTCCAGGCTCATCTTCTAATTTCTCGAACTCCTAGAGAAGAAGGTCAAGTGAAGAGGAACAACAACAAGCAATGTTGATCGATCTACCTCTCCTTTCTCTAGGATTCAAATCTTTTGAACGAAAGCTCGAAAGAGATACAGGTAAGATGCTTATTTTGAACAGCCTAGTCAACTACGCAATTAAAGGTGTACTCGATCTACATCAATATTTAAAGTACCTGCCTTATTTAACTAAATAACTGTGGTCAAAGTATTTATTTGGTATAGAATACTTTATAATTCAATACTTTCATACATAACCAATAATCATTAATATGGCAAAAGAAAAGCTTAATGAATACGTTCCATAGCCGTTATTTTCGTTCTTGTTGGACTCCTTCTTTGTGCCATACGGCTATGACAAGAGAGGAAGATAATTATGTAAAAACGCGCGGGAACACACTTGTTTTCTTTTCTGTTGCTCATCAGATCAGTCATCTCGAATCTCCTGTGATCTCAGCAACTCCTCATCAATTCCTCTCCTGTCATCTCATCATCTCATCTTCATCTCACGGCCAAATATCAATTTACTCAACTAAACCATAGTTTGACAGAATTGTTATTCATTAGAGTTGACAATTCAAAAATGGCAAAATCTTTCTTGGATATGAAGATAAAAGACGGTAAATAAGGACTTTTTAATTGAAGTAGTGAAATATTTTAGAATTTTCTACATACATATGATTGTTTCTCGTTTTTCATTTCACTGATTTTTAATTTTTATTAAATTTATTCTTAGAAAAAGCAAGTGATGAGCGGCGTGTCAGTGCTGCTTACACAAAATATCTCAATTCTTGCGTTCTACGAAAGCTATCGGACATGGAATTAGATTTAGTTAATGAGGTTTGGAATTTTTTATAACTTGAACATCTATGATTAGAAAGATAATTCTTATAATTCTTGTACAATTTCACATGAAGTAAAGATCTTTAAAAACTTATTTTTTAATTTGAATTATAGGAAATCGAAGGAGCTCGGTTGAAGGAAGTTGCGAACGGAACGGCAAAAGACAAAGTCAATTCAATCCAATTGAACATGAATCAACGCTTAATTGATAATTACAACAAAGTTAAAAAAGAATCCATTCAAATTGAAAAATTGAAGCCCTCCATGCCAATTTTTAAACTAAAGGATGATAAATTTGACAAACTTCAGTCGTCCCTTAAGGAGCTCGATCAACTTAGAATAGTGAACTCTGCAAAAAATGGGAATGTCAACGTGGCTCCATTGTTTTCTTCGTTGAAAAATCTGTCTCAAACAATTTGCGATTCGAAATCTGCTACTTCCTCCGTCGTGCAAATAAACTCATCCTTGGACATCGAAAAGAGATTGTCTGAGTTAGTAATTATTATAACTTTATAACTTTTTTTAGACAAAGTAGATCTTATTTTTTAAAATTTACTAAAATTATTGTTTTCAAATTAATAAAATTTGTAGGTAATATCGGTAATTAGTATATATAATCGCTATATATTTATGTATATCATATGCCAAATATAATTATTTCAGGGCACAAGAGATGTTGGAGAGCACAAATCAAGAGATCGCCATTCTCAAATCAATGAAACTTTCAAAGACATCTAAATCCAGAAATCGTCCTACATTTGCTTTAGTAAATAGGATGTTTCACGATGATAATAAAGAGGAGGTGGAGGAAAAATCATTATTAGATGATTTCTATGATTAAATCCAATATCGCTAATATCGCTCAAAACAAGAATTATTACACACATATATCAAATATAAGTTTATATTTGATACAATCATTTAAATTAATTCTTTTCTCATTTATGCGCATTAAATATTAAGTTATTTTCTTAATTATTACTCTTATTGCTGAAAAGTTTATAGTGGAATAAATTAGTAAAAATATTTTTAATCAGTTTGTAAGTTTTTTATTTTAAAAGAATTATAAAAAGATATTTTAAGATAAATATTAAGTAAAGAAGTAGTATAATCAAAAGAAATTACTGCATTTAACTTAAACAGAATGTTAAACGTCGTCAAATAGTCAATGCAAATTGTCTAATTTCTAATATCTTTTTGTGTTTTTTCTCCCAAATCACTAATCTTGTGAATGGTTTCATTTTATTTGTTGTATTTTACTTGAGTCTTTTATGAATAAAACGTAATTCCTAAAAGAATGACAAATAAAAATTTATGTCAATGTAATTAAACTACTATACTTTTTTCTTTGATAAATATATAATTAATAAGATTAAATATTATAATGTCTGTAATCAAGTCTCAACATAAATTCTAAATTGTCATATAAAAACTCGCAAGTTTTTATATAATGGTGAAATTAAAAATTCGGGGCACTTCCAGCAAAATTATTTAAAATTTTTGCATTTGAATTCTCCATGGTTAAAAAATTACATAGTGGGAAGTGTCCCGAATTTTTAATTTCACCAATAAATATTTATTTTTTTTTTAGAAATTGTGGCTTACAAAGATCTCCGCCTAACCTTTTTTATTTTCATGATACCTTGGAATCTCGCATATTAGCAAAATGTTTATAATAAATTCAAGAAAATGATTTTTATAAAGAAAAGTATAATTTTATCAAATATTATTTAATAGTTAACACTAGCGATTCCATGGTAATTTTTCCCACATTCCCACGAAAAAAAAGTTCAGGCGGAAATCTTTGTAATTGAATTCACTTGTAGTTTGTCTTAAAATATAATATAAGGGACTTTGCAATCTAAATTGATTAATCTCGGAAATCAATTTTTATTTGAAGCGTTTCTTTGAAGGATTATTTTGTTTTTTAAATAATGTAGTCCAATTAGTTAACCAAAAATACTATTATAATATGATGAATCTCAATATTTTTATGGAAACCGTTGATTTTAATTATAAATTTGTTATACGAGGCTTATTATCAACAATATTTCTGATTTCATTGAAATGAATTAAGAAAAACCTTTCGAAATGCTTCAAATAAAAATTGATTTCAGAGATAGATCACTTTAGATTGCAAGATCCCATATAGTGAAGTTTAATTCAATTGTGATATTAAAGTTAATAAACATGTGCATAATACATAAAATAACTCAATTTCATATGTATTTGAAGCATTTTTGTTTGTCATGAGGAATTCTGGTCTTAAAAAGGATTGAGTCTGCTCTGAATTGAGTGCTTATTAGTGGGGTATATCCATAAACCTATTCAAAACCAATCAAACATTGCTAAATATGAAGGGTTAAATAATAATTATGTATATAAGATGTATTTATACTTTTATACCTTTGAAAAGTAATTGATACAGTGGTGTCTCTCTTCAAAATGACTTTCATCTTCTGAAAGGGTTACAGGGCAACCGGGGCATCTAAACGTCCAGCGAGACGTAACCTAATTTATTAGTCAAAAACATTAAGATTGCAGTATTAATCCAAATAGATTTTGAAATTATAAATATTTTATTCCAAAATTATAACTCACTTTAACAGGCGGTTTTTGTGTGACGTGTGAAATGAGAAAATTCATGGCAATATCTTCACAATTCATCAACTCATCCACTTTGTCCCGAATGGCACTTGGCATCTCATAAGTATATAAATAAGAGTAGACTTTATGGAAGAACGCAGCTCCTAAAATGTTTAAAATTTTAAATACAAACGCAAACACAGAGCGATAGTAGTGAATATTATTTACAATTAAGGAAAATTATATGGCAGGACCTCTCAGATAAGTGGACTTATTAAAATTGTAAAGTATCTGTAATTAAACATTTCCAACCTGTAAGAACCATTGAAAGTTCGCAAGAATAGTTGCTATTATAATGCCATCCTCCATAATTAAGATCCCAAGCATGAAAACGACCTGGGAATCCAACAATTCTGTCTCGATTTTCTCTCCATACTCTGTTCATTTAAAATTTTATTTAAATGAAGTACTTATGGTAAGTTGAAAATTAAAGCAAGTTTGATTCTCGAACCTGAAACCAAAGACAATCTCATCATGTCTCAAATGAGCATCATCATCAATACTGAGAACGGCTTCAGTTTCAATTACATCAAATGGAAGAAATCTATTATTTAAACTGTTCTTCTGAGCTTTTATGATCTAAATCAATTAAAAACAAATTCATAAATGCACGATTCGATTAAAAAATTAATTTTTAAGTTATGCTTCGTAATAATTTTGAATTTATACATGAAGTGGAACTCCTATTTCGGGCCATTTGAGTTCCGGAGGCGGGGGATTTGGCGAGTTCCAAACAACAACGACTTTGTTGAGATAAGGCAATGCGTAGAGTCTTTGAAGCGAATTGATGAGAACAGCCTCTCGTTCGTATGTGAGCATCACGACGGTGAATTGTTCTTTTGGCAAGTTTCCTCCGAGACTTTCGCTAAACTCTTTCCCAGCTCCTCCAGCTCCGAGTCCAATGGGACGAAAGCCAACAGAAGACCCGCGAAACTTGGCTTCGGAAGGCATCGCTTCTTCCCAAGGGTTAAAGGGAAAGAGTCGGAACGGCGTAAAATACGTATTCCATGTCTCATAACGTTGAAGAAAATTAAAAGTTAGATTTTTCACAAAAGCTGGCGATGGATAGGGAGGTTCTATTGGCCCAAGATTTTCTTCCTCTTCTCCTTCCGCTGGAGTCACTTCAAGTCGCAGAGGCTAAAGAATTAAACAAATAAAAATTAGATCATTTAGTAAAATGCCATGCAATTTTATAAAATTGTTTGGTTATGTAAATGGGATTTTATTTACAGTGAATGATCTGTTGAAAGGCGAAGGAGACAGTGAATCTTTGTATGGAGAAGGAGGAATTAAAAGTCTTGTTCGAAGGAGAGCTAATAAAGTCTCAGCGACCCTTTCGGTCGTGGCCATGTAATTTAAAAAAGCGAGTCGACCTCTTCGCCGCATCCCCAAAAGCTCTCCGTCAGTCACAGATTTAAGAAAGTAATGGAGTTCTGGCACGCGAGCTGATGGCAATGTAAACATTATTCGATTCCAATCAATGACTTCTGACCAAGGAGCTGCAAAATCCAAACCTAATACGACCGGGATAGCGCCATATCTAAAAGAATTGAATTGCACTAATAATTCGTGTTAGTTAATTATGATAAGAAAGTTTTTTGCTTTTGTAAATTTTATATTACTTGACACTTTCATACAGTCTTTTCTGAATTGACTCGCTGCTTCTATGCTTTGGATCATCAGGACGAAGAAGAATGAGAGAGAAAGTTGAGTCTAGAAGTAGACGCGTTCGTAAAAGATCATTTTCACAAAGATTTCTGCTTCCTTGTCGGCCAGCCGCAGGAGTGCAGGAAAATTGAAAGACGAAAGATAAAGGATCCTCTTGTTGAGTCTTGAGAAGTTCTCCCTCCAACCAACCTCCTCTGGCTTCCCCTAAATAAGAAGCCAAGTATTTCCTCTTCGCTGGAACTAATTGAGGTAATTCGCTCCATTCCCCACTTCCTCCAAGTTGGGAAGTCACGACGTCAAATCCCGATCGGAAATTTCCAAATTCCGCCCAGGTGCTTACAGCAAATGCTCGTCCGATTTCTCCGCTGATTTTTCCATCACTAAAAAACAAAAAAAAGAAATTCAGAAAACAAACGTTGACTTTTACATCTAGTTAGAAATCTGATTTAATTGTTTAAATAAATATTTACATACCCAAGAGTCCAAATTGCATGATTTCGTCCATCACCATTCCAGTGAGGAAAATCTTTGTAGTCAAATCTCGTTCCAAGGATGAGAATAATGAAAATACAGGCTTTTTTCGGATTTCTAGTAAGATGACTGTCAAGAGTCAAAACATGGTATAATTTCAACAAGTCTGAATTCTCTTCTTCTGATTTACTCAATGGATATAGGAAAAAGCTAAACTTTCCAGCCAGAGGACAAAAGGAAAAGTCAATACAGGTGTCAAACGAGCAAGAACCATTTGGAAAGGAAAGCTTCGGAAGCTCCCAAATCGGCTGAAGAGCCTTGGGTCGTCCAAGTCTTGGAGTGTTCCTCTCCATTGCTTCTTTCTCGGCGACTTTGGCTTGAGTCAAACTCATTTGAAGACGATCGAGCTCATTCCGCTTCCGAGATGCCTCAACTTTCCCATCGTCCAACTTCCTCGTTAAGACTCCAATGTCCGTTTGAACCTTTTGCCTCCGTCCTTCAAGTTCACGAAGTTCGCTGGCGACGCTTGTTTTAATTCTTATCATCTCTTCTATCCGGGACTTCAAGGCGGCTCCACGAAGACGATCAACGTCGACAAGCCTTGCCGCCCATTGTGATGCTTCTTCCTCTTCCTTGGTCTCATCTCCACTAACCTGAAGAGTAATTTAACTTTTAAGTTACCCTGTGCTTTATATGATGAATGATTTATTTAAAAAATGACAAAGGATCTTTAACTTTTTACCTTGTTTAAATAGTAATGTGCTAAGAGCGGAATGAATAAGAGAACAAGGATGACAAGAATTACAAGTTTGTTCATTCGCATCTCTCACGACATCCTCATTTCTCTTAATCTTACTTTAGCCCTATAAACATGTTTGACTTTCCGACTGATATAAATTAAGTTTTTAAGTTTTAAAGGAGGATTTTCAAGTTTAAATTAAACCAAAAAGATTCGAGTACAGGAAGTTGAATTTTATTATTTTGTTTTAAAGCTAAGAGAGGCGGCAAGGACCGCGGTATTCAATACCACTTGTGAAATATACAGAACAAATGGATAGTATATAGATAGGAGAAAATAATAAAGTCCAATAGATTTACATTGAATAATATTAAAATAATTGGGGAGAATCTTAATTAAATTATAAGAGTAGATGGGCGGGAGGCGTGAGGGCCGCCGTGGTTGAGGAATGGAAGAAGATCCCAAAAAACTCAAAGGAGCCTTTGACCCGATAGAACTTTTTGCAGGATGGGGTTCCAGCTTAATCAGCGTCTTTGTGACTTATCCTCTTTACAAAGTCATATTCAGACAGGTATAAGAACTAATTAATAATAATAATTATCATTTATCAAAGATATAACGAAACCTATTATAACGAAGCATCAAAGTTAGTTTGATTATTTCATAAATATCATCCTTTTGAAAATATATAGAAAAACGCTGTTTAGATTTTTAAGCTGATCTAATAACTAACTTTGGGCTAAACTTTACATCTTTAATTCATAAAAATATATCTAAACATTATATTTAAAATCATTTATTAAATGTTCAATTAAAGATGCTGGAAGGGATAAAGTTTGGAAAAGCTATAGAAGGACTTCGTCGAGAGGGTTTCTGGCTCCTTTACCGCGGCGTGCTTCCTCCGCTATGTCAAAAGACAGTTTCCGTCTCCATGATGTTCACTTCTTATGACTTGTACCGACGACAACTTTTGACGACAATTCCGCACATTGGAGACGACGCAAGACGAACCCTCGCCGCCTCTCTGGCTGGAGTCAGTGAAGGAATCCTTTGCCCTTTCGAAAGAGTTCAGACCCTCCTCGGAAATAAAGAGTTCAATAAAAAGTTCAAACACACGTGGCACACATTTGCTCATATAAGATCCAAATATGGGATTCGTGAATTCTACCGGGGAACATCTTGCATCGTCTTCAGGTATGTATTTCGCGTACTTCACTATTCATTTTAATGTAATCTTACATTTTTGGATGATTTTTAGGAATGTGATTGGAAATATTATGTATTTCACCACCAAAGAAAAGTTAGCAGAAAAAGTTAATCGCTCGACGCTTCCAGCTCATCAACGATTTGTCTTCGATTTCGTAACGTAAGACCTTGTTTTAAATCCATGAATCATGAATCATGAAAATCATAAAGTATATTTCTTCATATCATAAATATTGATTTTTGTATATCGATCTAATGTTTAAAATAACCTTACTCATTAATAATTCATAAGTTTTATTCGCAAGCTTTCGTTTCACAATTTTATAACTTTATATATTATTCTAAATTTCTTAAATTCATTGATTTTCAATTGGTCTTTTATCGTGACAAAAACATTGGGATTTTATATTTTAGTTCTTATAATTTCAAATATAAACATAAATTCAAAATCAAACTTTATTTTGATAGCGGAGGAATTTTCGGGGCTTTTATTTCTACAGCTTACTATCCACTGAACGTCGTGAAGGTTCGATTACAAACGACTCTAGGAGGGCCATTTACAAGTTCAATCCAAGCACTTCGAACGGTATGAATAATTGACTGAATGCCAGCACTAAATTTCATTTAAAACATTCGACTATAATTGTAACAATTAAAATCTAATACAATTAGAGACAGTGTCTCAGGCAGAGCCTGAGGCAACAACAAATAGTACTATATACTTATCGTTGTTCAAATGGCTTAAAAAATTAAAATTAAAAAAATCTATAAAAATAACTTTATACTAATTAACAACTAACAAATGGGTCTATAAATTTTTACTTAATATACAATGGTATGACATAAAATGATTACAGGTCGTAATTGAATCAATGATATTTGCAGATCTATGGAGAGCGAGGAGGAGTATTGGCAATATACCGGGGGGCACATATAAATTTTCCGCGATCCCTTCTTTCCTGGGGAATAATCAATTCATCATACGAGATATTAAAAGGACTCTTCGCCTCTCTCCACTAGTCGCCCTGTTTTCAACAATTAGTCATTAGAACAATACGTTTTATTTTAATAAAGAGAATCTGATGATCTGAGCGGAAATTGTTATAAGTTTAAGAAGGTGAGGTTGAGGTCCGAGTTCGAAGAAGGAGTGCCATGTACGGGGAAAGGGTCGCGCCAGAAGGGGAGAGGGAAAGTGTGGCATGGGACGCCCCTGGGGCGTTGACCATCATGTGACGACCCCGGTCGACCTCGAACGGATGGGCCAATTTCTTTTCCACACAAGAGGTTCGATACTGAATGACGTGTTCGGACAAACGCCCCTCGTCCAGCTCTTTTGACCAGACCCGGAGCATCTCGAGTTCCCTCCTGAGACACACAATGGATTTCTCCGTTTCTGAAATCACTTCTTCAAGGTACTGGTAGCGGAGTTTCTTCCGGGCTCTGCACTCTCTGGCTGACTGACGACTTCGCTCTGAGAAAGAAAAATAAATAAGTTTACTGAATCGAAATTAATTTTTAGTTTTATTTTAATTTACTCATCATAGCTGCTTGTTCAGGGAAAAAATAAATTTTAATTATGCACTTTATAATTAATAGTTTTAGAATGGATGATACATGTAATTCATAATTATTCATAAATATGATTAGTTAGCATAATTTAACAAACTAAGATATAATTGTTTTTTGATTATTCACACAAAAGACGTTAAAAGTATTTTATGAATCTTATCTATTTACATTATGAATATTTACAGATTAAAAGATTTACCTAATTTTGCTTTGATGTCAACTTTATCTCCTTTCTTTCCCAAGGATCGAGTTCTCCCACGCTTTGGTGGGTCGTACTTTTTCTCAAAGTCCTAAACAAAAGAGTCAAATTAACTTATCGAATTTAGAGTATCATTTGTAGGAAAACAAATTATTTGATCAATATTGTAGTAAATAAGCTTACATCATCAAAATCAAACTTCTCTTCTTTAGGAATGACGAGACCATGAAGAGATGTGTCATCAATATCCATTATGGCGATTAAATTTTGATATTTTATTATATTCGATGAACAATTTAGACTAAAGTCTCAAATTTTAAACTTTAAAAGATATTCCAGCTCAATTGTTTAACCAGTTTAACTACAATATGTTGAATGGATGAATAGTCTAAAAATGATTTCACAACTTTTATCCTTGTAGATAATCAATGATCATCACATTAGCCACTAACAAAGAGAGTATATTGGTGTTTATCGTGCCAAATATATTGGTATTTGTTAGGAAATGGCGAATTCCTTATCATGTAAATACGAGATACTCAATTAACAGAAATGATGATTCGCAACATCGTTCCTCAGTTCCTGGACTTCATAGGGAAAAGGAATTGCCCTAAGTTGACCTTTCAAGTTTGAAATTAATTTTTAACAGAAGTCTCTCTCAAAACATGTGGTGGGATGATCTCTGTAAGAACAACACGGATGTAAACTTCTTGCTAATAACAATGGCGAGGAGCCCATTTAAAAACACGATTTGTTTATAACCTTGAAAAGAAAGAGAATCATGTGAGAATTTTGCGCATGGAGATGTTTGGCAAAGGGGAAGAGTTTGGGCGCAAGCGGCAGATGGATCAATCCCACGATGCTACGTAGACCAAGGAGCGCAATTTGAGCCTTTTCGCACTGAGGTGGATTTGAAGAGAGATTAAAATGATCAGTTGGTTGGCGGTTCTGGCGCTTTTGGCGGCCGCCGAAGGACGTGTGTCTGTGAGGGAAGTGACCTGTGGAAGCGTCTTGAAGCTCATGAACACCTACTACAAAACCCGTCTTCATTCGCATGACATCAAGTACGGATCGGGGTCGGGCCAACAGTCGGTCACCGGCTCGGACCTCAAAGAAGATGTCAATTCCATGTGGGCAATCAAAGGGCCTCCTAAATTTCCATGCAAAAGAGGGTATGAATTCACTTGATTCATTATTTTCATTTTACGACTTTCGGATTTTTTACCTAATATTTTTTGGCAAGTGGTGGTGATTCTTATTGATTAAAAAAATCTGTTGGGCGTATAGCTGAACTACTCACTAGCTTTGAAAATTAGAACATTTTGTGATTTTGTTCCGAAATTAAATATTTGAATAGTAGGTAATGATGATTTTATTGATTTTGATTGATAAACAGGGAGCGAATAGCATGCGGGGATAAGATTCGATTCGAGCATTTGTCAACTGGTAGAAACTTACATTCCCATCACTTTTCGTCACCTTTGTCTGGGAATCAAGAAATTAGTGCATTTGGAGAAGAAGGTATTATTCAATATAATTACCTAATTATTGATAACATTTTATACTTTTATTATTACCGCGTTTTACAGATTATAGTAATGCCAATTGAATTGACTTTTAATTGCTCTTTAAAGGTGAAGGAGATACTGGTGACGTTTGGGAGATCGTTTGCAGCGGCAGTGCCTGGTCTCGCGATGATCCTATTCAAATCCGACACGTCGACACTGATGCGTTCTTGTCCTCATCAGGGAACACATACGGGCGTCCAATCCATGGGCAAATGGAGATTGTCGGCATACCAAATTCAGACTCAACTTGCTACTGGCAAGCGATGGAAGGCATTTTTATTCAAGCATCAGAACTTCCCACCCATCACGAACACACAGAACTGTAACGATAATTAATAAATATTGAATACAAAACTCAAATCGTCATAATAATTTATATTAATTACTTAATCAAAATGTTCACACCGTGTATTAAAGTATGACAACAACAATTTTTTAGACCCTTATTATGTAAAAACCTAGTGTAAACTATAGAGGAGTAAGAAATAATCATGTAAATTCTATTCATCTCCTGTTGTCGTTACGGGGACTTGTGATATTGAACGTATTTCTCCATTGTAAAAATAAAAAATTCTTAATAAGTTTAATTGTTGTACATTTGTTCCTTTATTTTTAGTTTATGTTCTGTCAATGATTTTGTAAATAAAAGGCTCAAGCGAGTCATAAGACCTTTTTAACTCTACATGTAAAAATTTCTCACATAAATTCTGAAGATAGGAGAAAATTACAGAAGAGACAAGGGATGCCAGGAGTGGAGAATGCATGAGGATAGGAGTAGCAGTCGAAACACAACCAACAACAATAATATTAGTAATCTTACAAGTAGTCAGGTCAAAGACAAGAACCGAGTCAAGTACGTTCTCATCCCGCTAAAGAAATCAGCGTCTGACAAGACGAAGGAAACAAGACCGAAAACAAACGCCATTGTCAAACCTAGGAAATTCTTGTTTACTCCTGAATGCCGACCAGGAACGCCAAATCCTCGTCTTGGACGACCGCCTCGACCTGAGAACTTACGACCGGCCCGTCCACGTCCCACCCCAAATGCATCTGATTCTCAAGTTCACACGGCTCAAAGTCAAAAGTTAGAGATACAACTTCAGTCCGTTGACCCTTTTTCGCCTAATGACTCGGATTTCGAGGAAGAGATGAAAATAGTGAAGGAGGTTATGCCGGTAAGTCGGAGACAAACGTCGGTTCTAAAACTTCACCAAACACATTTCCAACTTCCCCGCATCGTCCCTTCGTCAAGACCAGCGTCAAGAATGGCGTCGAATAACAGCATAAGGACGACAACTTCAATACAAAATATATCATCTTGTTCCTGTACGGGAGGATGGGGTGATGATAAAAAGGATGAGAAATTTCATGTAAGGAATATAGTTTTTCATTGCGCTATTTAAAAAAAAGTTTCAATCCTTCAAGACAAAACTGCTGAATTCTTATGAGAAAACACATTATGAATCCTGTGCTTTACCCCTCATTTTTAACATAGGATATCATTCTCAAATGAACACCCGGTATATTCATCTATGTATACACAATATTAAATAGATTCCTTTTTCAGATATTGGTTTAATATAATTAACAAATTAAAACACTGAAATCTCACGCAGAATTGTTCTGTTTCGTCTGTTTATTGTGAAATTCACATAAAATTTATTAAAATTTATTTCAATTGAAATGATACTTGACCGTTACCATTTGGTTAACGCGTTACTCAACCAATGTAAAGAAATGTTAATATTTTGCCAATTATTAGTGCTTGATGCAATTATATATTATATATTAGATCATCAAAATTATGAACTATGTTAAAGTTAAAAATCCCATGTTCACCTAATTGGTTGTTTCAAGGTATTTAAAACCTTTAATTTGCATTATTCTAGAAGAATTATCCACTTGGCAAGACATCAAAAGAATCCATAACCAACCAATTTCAAAATATGAACTCCCGTTACATAAGGGATCTCGAGTGGACGATATGCAACGCAGTCAATATCTACATCTTTCGTAACGGAGAAGAGGTTGACATTAAATTTTATTATAATTGAATGAAAATTTATTCAAAAAGTTCATTTAATTTCAACTATTTTTACTTTACGAATAGTATAATTTGTCATACGTCCATTAAGAGTGCGATATAGTTGATGATGTAAATAATAATATGATTTGTGAGAATACTTGTATTAATCAGGGAGCTTCTCCTGTGTTGATTAACATTTCACCTGCATGGAAGCAAAACATGAAGACTGTGATGCAATTGATCGAGAATCGCATTCGGTTCCCGGGTGATTATGCGAAGAATCTCTATAAAATGGACGGAACTCGAGTTCGTCATCCCACTGAATTGGAAATGTACGCAAATTACGTCGTGGCTCCGAGCAATGACAGGCACTTCAAGTGTGCGGCGTATGGGCTGCGGAAGTCTAAACTCCTGGACCTCAACAAGGAGTCCAAGCATGTGCGCGTCCTCCGACTCGCCAACGAGGGATTTGACGACTGTCACCTTCGAAAGCGGGCCGTAAACCCAATTTCCCATATAATCTTTTGGTTTCATCTCTAAAATACACACTCAGCTTCGGCATTGATGAGTACAATGACATTGATAATGAACTCCTCTTTCTTTGTTTTCCTCATTCCCTTTCTAGTGTGGAGACGAGCGACAGCAGTTCTGCTTCCCTGACATTGCTGAAAAGGAGTTTCCAGACCAAATGGGCCCTTCGCCGTCCACTAAGGGGAAACGAAAACCTGGCTACAGCGAACCCTTCGCGTAATCTCAATTTCTCACTAATTATAATTGAAAAGGAAATAAATTGAATAAAAAATGGGCTGGTCGCAGTAGGAGAAAGGGGCAGAGGAAAGGACGAGACTATGGCGTTAACATGTTCCACATTCCTGAGAATCACCGAGATTCTAACGAGCTCCTCACAAAGTCCAGATACGGACCGTACGGATTCCCACTCAACAAAGACGGACTCAAGCCTCTAGAAAAGACGATGTCTAAGAGTAAACTTAACACTTTCGTGAAAAAGGTATTTGATAATCTAACTAACTTGGCATTTTCATATTTTGACTTTCAAATCACAATTCACAATTCCTCCTGTTGTACTAAAATTAAGTATACATATTAGGTATATATTTTAATACAATACAACAAGACATTACATATTTCCAAAACATGGTCTCAATAATGTTTGACCTTTCTCTCGTTTTTCTCCCCTTCTCCTCCCTTTTCCTTATCTTTTATCTCCTATATATTTTCACCTATACCTTCCTTTCCATTTCCATTATGGAAAAAGGGGAATTTTATCAGGATTTTTATTATTTGTTTTCCCTCGTTGTTTGCCATTTCCGTATCTCTCTCTGCTCTTCTCCTCTGCAATTCCGTACATTGTACAGACAACATGCACCCGAGAATTCTCAAGTGAGGTGCATCTGGGGAGAGTCGGGATGACTTCTGGCGAGGAGGGCCAACTCTCCGATCCTCAACCCCAGTATGTGGAGTGTGCAAGGGTTGAATTTCCCATCCTTCTTAACCCTCACAATTAATGAGAATGCCTCCTATTTGGAACCTTTCTGAGGGAGAAAGAAAAAAGACCCAAAGCGAACGAAATGAGGTAAAATGACAGAATTACGGACGCCT